>RJWM01012002.1:0-57939 GCA_004363535.1 Dasyprocta punctata
TGAAGTCTATGATTCTTTTTTCTTCTTTTCTTCTTGGTTTTTTGCTTGTTTTTGTTCTGATCTCTGCTCTGAGCGCAAGGAGGAGACAATGCTGACTCTTGAACACAGCAACACTAAGTACATTTGTCCTCTGGTTTCTCTTGTTTGGTTACAAGGAGTCATAGGAGGAATTATCA
Organism: Dasyprocta punctata; assembly: GCA_004363535.1. Lineage (NCBI taxonomy): Eukaryota > Metazoa > Chordata > Mammalia > Rodentia > Dasyproctidae > Dasyprocta > Dasyprocta punctata. Next base: position 177 of record RJWM01012002.1, read on the forward strand.
GACAAAAGCAAGTGGTCAGGATATTTCTCTCCTGTCCCCTCTGGCATTGGCTTTGTGGCTATGCTGTCTCACATGGCAGAACTCTTACTTGGTCTGGAAACAGTTACTTTCTTTTACCCAAGAGACTTGGGGTGGAAATGTGTTCCTGCTTTTGCTGGTCCATGATTGACTCATCTCTTACTGGTTCTTTTAATCTTGCCCACACTTCTAAAAATGGTACTCTTACTCCATTCTCTTCAGAATCCCAGAGTGATGCATCTGAGTAGGCAGACCCTGACTAGTGCCTTTTGAGAGCTTCTGAAGCCTCCCAGTTAGAGGTTTAGCAGGAGTTTGACATTTGTCTCCTAAACGGTGCACTTTGATTCTGAAGTGAGGTTTACTTTCTAATAGCTTCTAAGAATTTTAAAATATGAAAATATATGTAAAAGAAAAAAATTTCTTTGTAGCAGTAGTAGACTTTGTATTTATTTAGTCAATAAATAAATTTTATCTGTCATCATGTTCACAGTCAGTACTAAAGAGTTGATGATGGAAAAAATCTCCATTATGTCTTTTCCTTTTCCTTCTCCTTCTCATCCTACTGCAAAATAAATCAGTCTTTTCTTCATGTACTCCCCCCATAAGGAAAAAGAAACCTACCCAAATCTTTTTGGATTCACTAATTCTTATCAGTGCCACTTTATACCTGGGAGAGTAACATTTCTATTTTGTGATTTTTTTCAGACTCCTTAACATTTATGTGGTGATTGATGGTATAAGTTGACTTCCCAGTGTCACCACACAACACATCATGAGACACCCACAAAAGACTAAAGATACTGGAATAAGCCAACTGATAACTGAGCTTTGATATACTGAGCTGCTACCCTCTCTCTTTCACTTCACGAATTCTTTGAAAGGAAGTTGGGAATAAAAGGGAAGGAGCAAAATGCCCAGTTGCCCAACAGAGAATTCTTTGGACTAAAGATCACCTAACACATTTGTTTCTCCTTCCTTTTTTTCTTGTTAACTATGTCTGATCCTGCCGGACAGGTGCTGGCTCACGCCTTTGCCCTGTGCTGCTCCTCGTTTTTCTTCCAGTGTTAACCCTCTGGATTCTAATATTTTTGAGAAGTTTTTTAAAAATCAAATGACTGTATCCTTAGGTTAAGTTTCAGAATCTCTCATCGGAAAATAAAATTAAAGCGTGACTGAATAGAGATGGGATTTTATAAATTCTTTATTAAAGTGGCAACAAGTAGTCACTACAATTTGTGGCAGGAAAGGTGTTTTACTTTGGTAGGGCAGATTTTGGTCATGTGTGCATATTCAGGAGCATGGAACTTGCTACACCTGTTACAGCACGTCTCAAAAGCACTGAAATTAATGCCTGTGTTGTACTGTCTGAGCTTTCTTCCTCTCCTCCTCTATCCTGTCCCTTTTCTCTCTTCTTTTTTAAAGGGTTAAACTAGGTGGTTTTCAGAGTTTTACAAGAGAACTATTAGTGAAAAACAATCTGATACATTCAACTTAGTAAGGCCGTACTCTTTCCCTCTAATCTTTCAGCAGGGCCCAAGGGAGGCTAAAGTTTAGATCAGTCTATTCTCCACAAGAACTTTGATTCACTATTAAATTCCGTCTAATGAAGATGACTTTGCCATCCCACGGCCATCAGCGGGCTATGTGTGGGACAATGCAAAACCCACCTTGTATAGAGGGACATTGTTCTTTCTTCTTAGTTACCCTAGTTGAATAGAATCCCATAGAAATTCACATGCATTGGAGACCTGTGAAATCAGTTACAGTATTATCTCTAGGGTACCATGGTGAGTCAAGTTAAGAAAATAACTATTTTGCTTAAGGACACACTTGCTCATGTCTTATAACATGCTGTGTTTATGATAAGGGCAAACAAGGTGAGAGGAGGGAGGGAGAGAGAGGTGAAGAAAGAAAAGATTTTCTAATGGTAAAAGTATAGTTATAATATATAACTAGTTGCAGAATTACTAACTAGATTGAAAATGTGCTAACTAGATTGTCTTGCAGATAAAAATTAAAAAAGAGAATGTACAAGTCTGAGGTTCATGGAGTTTGATTTGTTGTATAAAGAATTCCTGCTATATTAATCAAACATACTTAAAAACCTAAATTATGAAATAAACTTTGAGTCTGAAACACAGCCACTGTATTTAATAAAATCCTGCATTTACAATCTTTTGTATTTATTATTTGTTTCATACAACAGGTTAAAAATCAGGCAAAGGTAGAAAAATGCAGCTCTATAAGTGAAAATTTTTCCGTGGTCAAAAGTGATCCAAGCTAGTACCAGAGACACAGAGCCATGTTTTAGGAGAGAGTATCAGGCAGTTGTCATACACGGGGGAATTTCACTCCACCATATACTACCTGTGTAGCTTTAGCAAAGTAATGATTTTTAAGTTATACATTATGTGATGTACAACAAATTAGTAATTCTATTATTATTATTTTTCCTATTTAACTGGATAAAAAACAAGTGATTCCACACTATGAGAAAATAGTTTCTATTAGACAAACATTCCAACTGAAGGTAACTATAAATTATGGGGGAAAAAAGACCTAAAATGGCAACTACAAGAGACCCATAGACAAAATGTGTAAGGAGTTGATTCTTGAAAGAAGGACATAGTTTTTATGAAATTTTTTTGCCAACCCTTTGATGCAAGGAGCAACCACAATTTGGATAGCAATCTGTGATCTGAATGACTTAAAGATTACCACTACTGATATAGAAAAAAAAAAGAGAGAAAGAAACTTCTTAACGCTCTGTAGAACATTGCTGAAAGTCAGCAGATCCTGTGTGTTCGAGGTTGTGAGGAAGATTCTGCAGCATTTTCTTTCTCAGCTTTCTCTGTGCACCGGGCAGCTGAGTGGTTTTGCCACCCTACCTGGTGAATACGGGCATCTCACAGCCTCTTTCAACTTTGTGTTCTTTGCCCCTTTCAGTCTAGGTTGGAGATGTTCCCACTGAAGGAATCTTCTCAAGAACTTTGTAGATCTTTACTGGATCTCAAAGGGATTCACTCTGCTCAAAAAAAGTCATCCCTACAGTTCTTCTTCCCCTGATCTCTTTCCTCCCCTCTGTCCCTCCTGCTGATAAGGCTGAGAAAAAAATTCTCCTCAGCGTCCTAGGGACTCTAAGATTGAGAGGAACTGTTTGGATGAAGCTACTTTTGTGTGACTGAATAGTCTGATGTTTTGACTTGAGGTTTTAGCAAAAGGTAGTACAGTCACAATCGTGGCCCTTTATTCTAGGGTACACATTCCTTAATCTTAGCATCTTTGGCTACATGGAGAGACCACGAATTTCCCAAATCATCCAGAGCAGTTTACAGTTCTTTTTATTTTGTGGTCCACCACTCAATCTTTCTCATTCCTTTCATATTTTAATGTAAGCAGTAAGAAAAAAACCAGTCAGCACCTTCAACACTTTGGGAATCTCCCTAATAATATAATCAAATTTGTATAAGTGCTGCTTTCCTTATAGCTGTGGAGACGATACCGCCAACATTCAACCATTGCATAACAAGATCCCCCTTTCTGTCATTTTCAGTATCATGCTTCGTACTTCTTACGAGTCCCCGTGGCAGCATCCTGAAATCCAAATTCTAGTAATAGTCCATTCATGGTGATGGAGGCTTTCATGCTCCTCGCCCAGTGCCCAGTGTCAAAGCTGCTCTGCCACTTTAGGTACTCGTTATAGCAACTTCACGCTGTCAGGTGCCGATTCTCTGTACAGCTTAACACATGGCCACTAGCACACAGCTGTAGGTACCATGTGCCTGTTATTGCTCTGTCCCCATAGGTTGGGAGTGGAGTTGGATTCTCTGACCTGGGGTCTCACCAGGCTAGGATCCAGGTGTTTGCAAGAGCTGCGGTCTCACTGGAGGCCTGAGTACAGAAGAATCCACTTCTGAGGCCCCTTATGGTGGTGCAGAATTCTCCTTCTGCATAGGTCTGATATCCCCGTCTTCCTGCTGTTGACTGGGACTGGGCTTGGGTTCCAGAGTCTGCTCACAGTTCTCAACCCTTTGTTTCTCACTGTCAGCCCCCTCTCAGCAAGCAATTTACCTGGCAAGATAATTTGTCTATTTTCTGTCTTACAGATAATAGTATCTCCCCTTTAATTGGGTGAAAATAATAGGAGCAATAGTAGAATAACATGAAATGCAATGGATTGTTTTATCTTTGCTACTAATTCATGTTAAAAATACAAAATGAATATGCTTCCTTCAACAATCAGAAAATGAGTCTCTAATTTAATCACGAAATGAGTCTATAATTTAATCATAGATTCTGTATTTATCAACAAATAATGGCAAACACCTGACTAACAAACCTAAGTGGAACTACTTTAGTTGGCAGCAGCTTAGTCAGTAGCAGTAACTTGTTAGAAATTGAAGGTGCTTTGGGATACTACGATCAGTTATGTGATTCTTTCTATCTAGTTAAAAGGAAGGAATACATATTATCCTGATGCACTGAGTCAATTGCTATCACTATATGAGTTCTGAAAATCTGTCCATGAAGGGTCTATCTTTAGCTAACAGTCCTCATGAATACAAAAATTCAAATAAATTTTTGTTGCTTTTTAGTTTTTCTTGAATTTCCAACTTATTCAATTAATCTGATTTCAGGAACTGAGATGATTTTGATATGGAGTAACAATCACCTTTGAAAATTCATGTATTTATGGCTTGCCTTAGAGTCCAGGGTGGCTCTTTTTCAGGTTAGAACCTTTTCATCTTTTATTTGGACTATTGCAGTTTGTTGACATTTCAAAAGTTCTCAAATACTCATTCGTCTCCATGGTAGTACATTTTCTCCATTGCCACCATAGCTGTCTTTATTTATTTTTGTAAATTTTATTTTAAAGATAGTGAAATCCAATAAAACATAACAGAACAAAGTCAATCAAAACACAGCAGTAAAACTGGTACAGAACTTCTATAATATATTTTGCTACCCTCACAATAGTTGACCATTCCATTAGGTATAGTAAAATCAAACCAAAAACAAAACAGAATAAAACCAATCAAAACAGAATATGAAATAAAGCAAAAAACAATTAACCAGAATAAAGCAAAACAATGAAAACAATATTGGGCCTCAGAGACAAGATAGAAGGAAATCTCCCATATTTGCTACACAGCATACTGTCATCCTCCCAAGAGATGCTAAGACTGCCAGCCCCAGGCCTGCAAAATCAACCAAATAATACAAGCATTTAGTTGTTTTATGTACCTTAGTAGCTATCAACTTAGCTGGTCCTCTGAACCAGCAGGCTGCTTAAGGTGTGTGTGTGGGTGTCCTTGATTCTCAGCCCGCACACCAATACACTTACGAGAGGCACAGCTCTTTCTCTTCCTGGTGTCTGCGCTGCTCGTGCCACTCACCAGGAAGGCAGGCTACTTGTCTTCTGGTTGGATCCTTTCTGACCCAACATGGCAGGTTCTTGGGAGGCACGGGTCATTCTCTTCCTGGAGTTCATGCCGTCATGCCACACACCAGGAAGGCAGGCTAGTTGTCTTCTTATGGTTGTCTTTATTTTAAAAAAGAAAAAGAAAAAGAATAAATCAAAATATTTTACTTTCTACTGTGAAAAAATTTCTTTGGGTCCATCTAACATCAATGTAATAAACTCCAAATGACAGAACATTTTGTATATATTCACTTTATCTTATTTTTAGTAACTCTCTTGCACACATTTTTAAATACTGAAACTCTTACTATTCCTTGGTTTCATAAATATTTTCATACTTATCTGGCTTTGTTCTTGCTAATCTAACCTCACCAACTTCCATTGCTTCCTATACTAGGTACAAACTTATTTGTCCTTCTGAAGGCTAAATTGTCATCAATTTTGTGATGTGTTCCTTAATCAAATTTTCTTACAAAGCCCCATATAGTTGTTTCCTTTATTCCTATATCATTTGCAGATATTTGCTATTGCACTTTTCAAAAGCTATTGAATTTATCATGAAGCAAGTACTGTATTTAATCCAGGGATTCCTAGATAGAAAACATAAGATTTTATTGAAGAATCTGAAAGTCACTTACACATATTATGCCCTTAGACTTAGCTAAGGTACCCCAGTGTTGTTAGGATAAGATTTTAAGGCGACTTCTACCTTCACCAATTAATCAAAGTTAATATCAAAAGCTAGGACAAGTTGACCTTAAGTGCCCCTTGATAGAATGCACTAAGAAGCATATACTATCTTACTGTGATATTCTCACCAAAAATGAATATCATGAACTTACTCATGAGGAAACATCAGAGAAACACCAACTGATCAACTTTCTAAGGAATAACATCCTGGCATTCTTAAAGATGCCAAGGTCATGAAAGACAAAGAATACATATTCCAGATTATAGGACAGTAAGGAGAAATGACAACTCAATGTTAGTGGTTTATATGCTGAACCAGAAAAAAGGTGTTAATGGTAAAATAAAAATTTTAGATAAGTGTATAAATTAGATAACAGTGTTATCTAATGGTAAGATTAATTTCTAATAGAGTCATCCTCCTTTTTGTACAGGAATCATATTCCCACATCCCAGTGGATTTTTCCTACATGTGTATACCTATAATACACTTTCACCTTTTTATTTAAAGGAAGCACTCGTGACTTCTTTTTGGCATATCTGAATTGCCAACATCACTAGTCTTGCACCTTGGAGTGACTCTTAAGTGAAATGAGACTTTCTTGAACACAAGCACTGTGATGCTGTTGCAGGTAATGTGATGACCAGCAAAACTACTCGGTGACTAAAGGGGAGGTAGCATCAAAGCATAACTACACTGGGTAAGGGATGATCCCAACCTGGAGGGAGGGTGCAGGCCAACATCAGATGTTATCATGTTACTCAGAGCAGCACACAATGTTAAAATTGTGAATTATTTCTGGAATTTTCCATTTCATATTTTAAGACAATGGTAGACTGCAGGTAACTGAAACCATGGAAAGTGAAACGGTGGCTAAAGGAGAACTGCTGTATGAGTTTCTTGGTTTTGGTATAGTGCTGTGATTGCTTAAAATAAGATGAATGGAGAGTAAAGTGTAGATGTGAATTCTGTGTACAAGTTTTGTGACCTTCTTTGTATGTCTAATATTTCAAAATGAAAGGTTCAAAAATTTAAAACTTGAAATTTAAAGCAATCTTATGGTTTGTTCTTCTTGACCAGTCCATAATTATTTACAGGGTATTTACTATCTGCCAATAATCTGGATGCACACACTATCTCTGTTCTAGAACTTTCCATCTAGTAGCCATTCATTAAAAAAAAAGTTATGAGGGCATTTCTTTGTTTCTCTCTCTTCTTTCCTTCTTTCCTTTCTTCCCTTCCTCCCTCCCTTCCTTCCTCCCTCCCTCCCTTCCTTCCTTTCTTCCTTTTTTCTTTTTGTACCTTTAGAAGTTTTAACAATTGACCAGGCTGCTGGGGCAGAATGTAAAAGCGACATGGTTTTAGTTTGAATGTTCTAAATTTAAATCCCAACACTCCAATTTTAAATTGTACGATATTCAATCTATACTTAGCACTTCTCTATATTCATCTCTGTTTTTGCAAGGCAGTGACATCTCTCCAAATAGGCAGTGATAGATGAGATTAACTCTTCTGTCTTTGCCTGTTCCCCAGGTCTTTGTGTCTTAGGATGAAATAAATGTTAAATAAGTATGTATGTATGTATGTATATATGTATGTATGTATGTATTTAGTACTAGGGATCAAACCAGAGAACATTCTATCTCTGAGCTACATTCCCATCTCTTTTTATATCTTTTATTTCGAGACAGGTGTTACTAAGTTGCCCTGGTAGGATTTGAACTTGTGATCCTCCTGTCTCAGTCTCCTACATAGCTGGAATTACAAACATGTGCCATCATGTCTCACTAACTATGTTTTTCTTAAAATTTCACTTAGCTTTGTTTAAAAATCCATTCGGGTATTTTGAAATTCACAAAATGGCAATATAGAATCTTAGATTCTCTGTGAAATGAATACAAATCTTTAAAAAATAGAAACAATTTAAAATTTGTATGTGCACATTAAATGTTGACTGTATATGTATTTACGTTCTATCCATTTAAATTATAAGTAAAAGAAATCGAAAATCCGGTGACCAGTTAGTGTGCACTCTATGAGAGTTACTCTAATCTCTGACGGGGGTGCACTGGCACAACAAACAAAACTGCTGCATCAAATCACCTAGCAAAACTGAGTCCAAGTAGTAATACACATTTGGTTATATTTAGTCATTATGAGAGCTTCAGTAGTTACAGTTTTTAAGATTTGCTGCTTGAATCGCTGTTTCTTTTGATTGATGCAGAACTTTTATTGCAGTTTGGGGCCATGAACTTAGTGCATACTTTAGTTAATTTTGTAAACTGAGTTCAGCACAATTAATATATGCCATTACATAGCACACAGATGTTGACAGTAAGCACACCATGAATAAAAATACTGGGTTGGCTATTCTGCACTAACTTTATGTCCTATCAGGGTCTGTACCTATTAGTAAGTTTGCCCATTAGTGAATTGTTGATTTTGGAAAACAGGTTATTACATTCAAAGTTCAAAACTTGATGTAAGTATCTACACTCATATTTGACTTACTTGCTTACGTGATATGACCTTATAAACATAGACTTTCTTCAATGTTAGCTAATAAGTTAGTTTGCTCTACATTCATCTCAAAGTGCAACCCCTTGAAAATGAAACTTTTAGTCTCCTAATGATGATCTAAATCTCCAGTTGATTCTTTGGATTAATTGCTCCCTGTGCAGAAAGAGTTAGATTGCAGTCCTCTCATGTTTGCATTCACTTTTCATTAGGCTTTCAGAAATCTTGATATGAATAGACTTTTTCTGTATTTCAGAGTCTTTTAATTTTTAATCACTTATCTCAAATGCTGGTTATATTTCTGAGAAATTATTTTATGTGAAAGATAAAGATAGAGTTGTCACATACCTTTTAATCTTTTCTGTGAAATTCTTTGGATCAAAATTTGTGGTGACAAGGTTGCTCGTCTCTGCGAGGTCCTACTGTCATGGAAATGGGCTGATGAAAAGAGCAATATCCAAGCCCTTTGAGTCACTGCCTGTTTGTGTCCATACTCAAAAACACACACACCTGGTGTTATGGTTGATACAGTGTGTTAATTTGAGAAGCTTAGAAGTTTAACTAAGTGACTCAGCAGGGGGCCAGGGTCCGCACTTTGTGACTATCCTCATGCTGTGCAAGAGGAAGGCAAGGAGATTAGAGATGGTGTGAGTGCTTCACCAGCCCTGCGGGGTAGGTAGCTGCTTATAATATAAAGGAGGAAAAGAGGATTGCTTTGCTCTTGTTGCTTTTGCTGTATTCCGCTGCCTTGAAGTATTGCCCCTGTGCCAAGCCACCTTGACTTGGAGCCAGTTGATCGTGTATTGAAACCTCCAGAAACTGTGAGCTGACTAATCCTTTCCTTCCTTCATTTGGGGTGTCAGGTATTTTGCCCCAGTGATGAGAGAAATGTAACCAAGATACCCAGTTTTCAGACAGGGAAACACGTATAGTGACACTTGCTGCTGATACTATAGTTTTCAAAAACAAAAGTATTGCATTCCAGTGTAGCAGAACTGGATCAATCATACACAATCAGACTTCTTTGCAACAATAACTGATGACATCAAATAAAAATTTGAAATAAAGAAGAAAGAAAACAGGAGCCAACTATTGACGCATTATTCTCTAGAAATGTAAGAGCCATGTCTATTGTGTTTGCTTCCTGTATTGTCATTGCATAACCCAGTGCATACATAATAGATGGTCGATAAATATTTGTTGAGTAAATGAAGACATGATAATAACAAATACCATTGTGAACAGAAAGGAGCTTTGACTAACAATGGAGAATGCAAGGAGGAAAATAGTAGCCCATGATGTTGTGTATATGAAATCAGCACAACTCAGCCAAGTCCTCCTGTAAGAGGGGAGCTTTGAGAACTTACCCACTGTAGGGGTTACAACTGAATGCATGATTCGTACTGTCAAGAGCTATTATTGTCAATCTTTGGACTTGGTGCAGACAATTACTTAATAGCAGGAGACTAACATGGAGTAATAAAACCACCCAACATGTGGGCAGGGAGTAAGGCTAATTAAAACTCTAGCAGTCAAGTCCTAGTGGCCTAACAACCGTAAATGAAGCATTTGCCTTGAAAATAGCATATTCAGTTGAGAAGGTGTTCTATGTAAATGTACAGGTACCTTTTCCTAACTGTTTCAGTGCTATTTGGGCATTAGCATTTGACATAGACACTCTTTTAGACCATAATTTTAAAAAACATATCAAAATAAAAATAGTAATACAGAAAATGGTAATACAGACCTGAATTCTCTATAAAATAAATACAAATCTCTCAAAATAAGTAACAAAATTTAAAATTTGCATAAGTGTGTGTGTTGCATGGACACTAGACCATATTAGATGTCTATTGCATACATTTTTGTGTTCTATATTTGAATAAGTAACTAAAAAATTGAACATTCAGTGAAATTAACTTTTCTCTGAAATTATCTGGACCTAATTTGAATCTAATCCTAATCTCTTAAGCCTTTAAAACAGTTTTTTCATTTTTATTAGTACTTATTTTCAGTACAAAATGTTTACATTCCCTGAAGGGGATTGTCCATGTACATAACACCTTTCAATTGAAAAGAATTAAAACATTTTATTTTGAAATAATTTTAAACAAAGTTGCAAAAAATAGAGCACCTATGTAACCTTTGCCTAACTTTCTTTGAAATTTTGACAATACATACTCAGAACCAGGAAAGTAACAACGGTAGATACTGCTGACTAAACTGAAGGATTTATTCCAATTTCCTCAACTTTTCTATCAATGTCTCTTTTCTGTTTTGGCATCTATACCAGGACACTACATTGCACTTAGTTCTCAGGTACTCCTGTCTTCTTCAGTTTGAAATCCCAACCTCTTAAATAGGAAACATTAGCTTTTAATTGCAATGATGTTTATTCATTGAGGAATCTCCAGCCCATGGGCACATGAATACATGTTGAATAAATGAGAGACTCTTTTAAATTCTCACCAATAGTGTGATCAAGACCTCACTAGTCTTTTCAATCTTAGGGACCATTGTGTTAACAATGACAACTTGATGCGACGTAATGAGGATCAATCACAAGTAACACAAAATTCAGCCCCCCACAAGAGAACAGAGCAAGAGAAAAACAGCATGAAACGCCTTAGTCACCTCAAACATCGTGGAGAGGTCTCATTTCTTAAAAGACACTGCATAATATATAGCAACTTTAATTATTTTGATTACAAGAAAAAAATGATGTAAAACACTTGTAAGCAATTTCTGTGATGGAGAAATGTGAATTTAGACAAGAGACACAGAACAACCATGATGGTCACCATATGAAGATCTTAACTGCAAGTTCCTGGACTATCTGTGGTGCTGAATGGCAATACCATATGACTGTGTAAACATCACAGTGCGTGAAGATCACTAAAGGAGGAGGCTTGGAATGCTAGCTCCACAGTTTTGTGTTCAGAGGTTCTGATTTAGAAGGCCTAGGGCGAAATCCAGTCCTTTTAATTATCTTAAAGATAGTAAGTTTATATAAGCTATGCACCAGGGAGTTTCTTACAGATAATAATTTAATTCTTAGAACAAGGAAGGAAACTGAGAAACAGAGATCAGTAGTGAGTAAGGCCAGGCTTTCACCCATGTCTGTCACTCTATCTGGTTTTGGGTAAGAGTGAGACTAGATGTCATCTAGAGTAAGGGTATAAACGTTGCACAGGATTTCACCTTTAGCCATCAATTCAAGTGACATTTACAGAAGTGATACTAACCTACACTTTGAGAAGCATTTTTCAAGGTAACCAAAATATAGGCTTCTGGGAACTCATGAAATTCATAAATTACGTGCAAAACTGTGTGTTCTGAGTCTGCAGGAACACTATCGTACAGAAGCCAGTAGGGTTTATAAGATCCCAAAGGGCTCAGTGATCATATATCCCCAGTGTTAGAACAACCCATTTAAAAAATTTTAAAAAGTATCATACTCCTGAAAGAAACTTTTAACTAAAGACTTAAACCATGTGGTGATGTATGCCTGTAACCCTTGCACTCTGGGACGGATGTGTGAAGGCCCGGGAATTCCCAGCATCTCAACAACAACAACAACAACAGCAACAACAACAACAACAACAACCACAGCAACCCCCTCCCACACACTTTGAAACACATTTTTCAAGGTAATAAGAATAACAAGGTAATGAAACACAACAAAAAACTACAAAGTAGTTAACAAGTCATATTAGGGATTTTTATGTATAAAAGCACTTCAAAATAGGCCATGCATGACCTACAAATTTGCATAGACTAATTTAATATTTTTGTTTTTTTAATTAACTAATTGTATTAGTACTTATCTACCTACTATCAAGTAGTCAATATTCTTTTGCAAATCCTGCAAGTTTTAAATTGTCAAGAAATCAGAAGACCTTTTTCATTTCATTAGGGTGTCTTTTTCCAAATGGTATGGAGAAAAAACAAAAAGTTAAAAGTCCAGAAGGTAATTCTACTTGATTTGCTTGTCCCTGTGGTGCAGTGGTTGCTGCTAGGATGGGTTTGAGCAGGTGCTGGTCCACTGCTTTGGTGGTCACTGCTGATCCATGTCCTACTCCGGCAGCAGTTGACTCACTGAGCTTGGCTGTTTCCACGCTCTGGGCTGAGCACCCCACTCTCAGCCATTCGTCTCCAGGGCCAGCAGCCAAGGCAGGCTGTCATGGTTTCCAGGCTTCTGCAGTCAACCTGTGATCCTTCACAAAGTATGTGACCCTCTTAGCTAAATGCAGCCTTTGGTCCCGAATCCTAGGTTTTCTCCTGGTAATCTTATTTTACTTGATTCTCTGATCTGTCCTATACTTGGGCCTTTGGCCTTGTGAAATTGGGTCTACACTGTACCAACAAGGCCTCTCAACTGTGAGTTTTCAGAAGTCAAGACATAGGGGTGGGAGCTTCCCCTTTACACTCCCCTCACCAAGGAAGTCAAGCATCCTCCTTTCTCTACTGCCTCTCCCTGTAATCTGTTCTACCAAGACAGCTGTTGCTAAAACATTAAGTAAACAAATAAAGAAATAAATAGTCTTGTTACAACTTCCTTGAAAACCAGGAATATGCACATATTCATTTGCTTGACTCAGTGAGGCCTTGAAGTGAATCGACCTGGAATAAAGACAGATGGGGCCTGTAGTTCTCATCCTCAGTGGGACTATGAAAGGGTGCCTTCAATTTAAAAATTTTCCCCAAACTGGCACTATATGTACTCTTGTTCTTAGGCACTCTGTTACCCAGTATTATAAATTTAAAGCAATTTCCAGTATGGAGTCAATATGGGAAAAAAAAGCAAAGAAATATAAAATACTACTATTTATATATAAGAGTTTGACAGAAAAATATGAATTCCTCATTTAGAAACTGAAATTGGCATTGGAATTGGAATTGAAAATACATGAATTTACAGTCAATCATAGGTTGAAAGTACAATTCATATACCTAATTTTACACACACAGGCACACTTGCACATACACACACAATTGTCTGCAAGCAAGCCTCAGTAAACAGGTACATTCTGGGTTTATCTGTCACCTTGTTGCAAGTTAGATCTTCCTTTTACCCTCCTCTACCAGGTGAACAATGAAAGAACACTTCAGTTCTCCCTGAATCTGCACCACTCTCCCACTGTGGGTGGATTTTGAACAGGAATTAGACTGACTGTCACTTACAACAAGGCTGTAAATCTCTCTGCTTGTGGGAGTTAGTGTGTTCAAAGATTCTGTAGTACTGAATTTGCTCCTGGATTAGGAACAAGACTTTATATACTTTTTTTCTCTCTGGCTTTTTCTCATGGGACCTAAGAATTGTTTCGACTTTGGACTGTGCATGAATTTTCTAGGCAGGTGGCAGCAAGTTTGTGAGTTTGAGGAAAGGCAGTTCTGGGCTAGGAGAAGCTCCCAGACCAGCAGCACTGAGGGAGCTAGACTGTATCTTTGATGCATTAAAGACTCCACTTCCTCCTAGTAAGATGGAGAAAATAGAAGTAGCTCTGGAAGAGAAAAGTCAGTGCCCCCCAAGAATTGGCCATGCTGGGACTCCAGGAATTGGAGGACCCACCAAGAAGCCAATTAGCCAGGCTTCCTGGTAAGCTGCACAGGCTGTGTGAGTTCCAGGAAAAGAAAAGTCGAATAGTGACTCCCATGAGCCTACTGGCGTGCAGGCTGAGAATCAACAGCCCCCATACGCCCCCTCCCTCTGTAAGCAGCCAGCTGGTTTGGAGGACAGGCTGAGTTGATAGCAACTAAGGTTTAAAAAAAAAAAAGCAACTAAATGCTTGTATTGTTTGGCTGATTTTGCAGAGCTCAGGCCAATGGTCTGAGCATCTATTGGGAGAGTGACAGTATGCAATGTAGCAAATATGGGGGATTCCTTTCTATCTTGTCTTTGAAATCCAATAATATTCTCACTGTTTTGCTTTATTCTGATGAATTGTTTTGCTTTATTCAATATTCTGTTTTGATTGGTTTTATTCTGTTTTGTTTTTGTTTTGATTTTGCTATGCTTGACGGAATGGACAACTATTATGAAGATAAGAAGATATACTATGGTAGCTACTGTTGTTTTCCTAGTATCCTGCTTTGAAGTTCTATACTAATTTTGCTGCTTTGACTTGATTGGCTTTGTTATGTTTTGTTTTGTTGGATTTTACTATCTTTAAAATAAATTAAAAAATAAAAAATAAAAATAGCTCTTTCTACTTTTAAATTTTTTAGTATTTATTAGTGCATGTTTACAATACATAATGGCTATATTTCCCATGAGAAGTTGGTACCTGCATATGATACATCTTAATTCTCTTTCATCCCCTTCCCCTTGGCTCCATCTCTTCACCTTCTTCCCTTTTGCAAAATGTCTGTGTACCTGTTTCCTAATATTTATCTTTTATTTTCCCTTTATTTATACTTTGGGTTTATCATATAAGAGAAACCATGTGATGTTGAAGCTTGCATGTCAGATTTATTCCACTTAACACTAGGTCTCAAGGTGCAACCATTTCCTACAAATAACTCAAGTTTATCCTTTATGACAGAATAGTACTCCATTGTGTATAAATACCACTTTTTCTTTATCCATTCATCTATTGATAGACGTATAGGCTGCTTTCAACTTGTGTTGCTATAAACTTGAATATGTATGTATCACTACTGCATGATGTCTTTAATTCTCTCAGGAAGATACCTAGAAGGGGAATAGATAGGTCAAATGGTATTTCTAGTTTTGAGGACATGTCATATAGCTCTCCACATTAATTTTACTAGTTTACATTCCTATCAGTGTTGTAGAAGAGTTGCTTTTTCCTGCAGTCCCTCCAGCATTTGTTATTATTTGATTTCTTCATGATAGCCATTCTTTCTGGAGTGAGGTGAAATATCAGTGTTGTTTTAATTTGCATTTCTTTGATGACTGGGGATGCTGAAAATTTTTTATGTAGCTATTGGTCTTTTGTATTTCTTATGAGAAGTGTCTATTCATTTCATTTGCCTATTTCTTGATTGAGTCTTTTATTTGGAGGGGGGTTTAATTTGGGGGGAATTCTTTATATATTCTAGATAGTTTTCCTCTATTCAAGAAATCGCTGGCAATTTTTCCCATTCTGTAGGTTGTCTCTTCACTCTGATGGCTGTTTCCTTTGCTGTGTAGAAGCTTTTTAATTTGATGTGTTTGATATTTATTGATCCTTGATGTTATTTCTTATGCAACTGGGGTTCTGTTCAGAAAGTCCTTGCCTCTGCCTATGTCTTACTTTTTTGTCTTCCAGCAGATTAAGTATTTCTATTAACATTTAGATCCATTTGTGTTTAGCTCAGTACATGGTGAGAGATACGGATCCAGATTCAATTTTTTGTCCTTATTTATGGCAGTTTTCCTAGCACCATTAGTTAAAGAGGCTGTCTTTGCTTCAGTGTACATATGGATCTGATTCTGTCTCTTCACCAGGTTGTGTGAGCCCTAAATTAGATGGCAAGAGCAATTGTTTGAAAACAAATATAAAATATGGCTCCATTTTGTAAGTTTTAGAGTTAAAAAGTTAGTGCCAATTGCAAAGTCAATGTATAGTTTAGTGTGTTTATTATTTTATCAACAGGAAAATAATCATATAAAATGGATAAATTAGTCATACTGATGTGTTAGTCATCTTAAAATACTGTTCACAAACCATGAGATGCTGCCACTTGACATGGCAAACATGAATCAAAGGGTTAACACTAGATAACTTTATTACTTCTTTCCTCAGAATACGAATGCTTGGAATGACACTTGCAGGCATTACTTCTCCAACAATGCTCTGGATGAAATGGTTCTAGACACAGACTCCAACTAGTAGCCCACATCCCCTAAGTCCTATGCCTTGCTTTGTCTTTTTTTCCTTTAAAGGTCTACATTTGCATTTATATGCCAAAGGTCTGAAAACGTGTTTTTGAGAAGTTGACTGTTAGAGTGGATTTCAAAAGACCATGAAGAATCAGTGTTCTGTTAAGTAAAAAACAGATTTTACCACCCACATAGTGTTGTCCCAAACTTGTTAATGGAAAAGAAATAAATTGTCAGCAAATTAACTTAGGACTTCTCCAACATTTCTTAAGGTAGCTAACCTCTCTTAATATATGCTTGGCATTTTAATTTTGATTGATATTTCATATTAACAAGCAGGCATCTCCTACAGGCTTGAAGTCAGAGTCATTTGACTAAATTCAGTCACCCGTGAAAACTAATCTTAAAGATTTAATGAAGGATATTATGAAGGGTGGGCCAAGATGATTCTCATGATGAAAATTAATGTAACGACACGAGACAAACCATCGCAACCAAACATGGGTTCCGTCACCTTAGTGGACTTCTGGATCTTCTGGATCAAAGCTACCAAACCCTGAAAGAACTTCTTGCTAAGGTTTTACTGATGACCCTTATAAATACTATCATCTTTTTATATACAGTAGGTCAATGGTTGGAATAATTGGGATAAAATGCAAAATATATAGCATGACCCATTTTAAAGTGAATTCTCATTTTAAACTGATTCTAAAGTCTTACACAATGGACTTGCGTCTCCATGGAAAATGACACAAATGCAAAGCATGTGCACGTCCTTTTCACTCAGTGTGTCCCACGCTGCCACTGTGGGACTTCCTAAAAGATGCATTTGAGGAGTCATCCGTAGTGAATAGGACAAATTCAGAGAGAAATGCAAAAGCATCTTTTTTCCTATTTTTAATAGCATACAGTAGATTCTCATGGACAAGATAAATACTTCGTGGTTAGATTTTTGTAATTTTATGCTTTGTATTGAAACATGGTTGGTCTGTTTTTATTATTTTGATTGTGTTATAAAGGTTTGCATTTATGTTCAATTTATCACATTTATGGTATAATTTTAATCTTTTTAAATTTAAATTTTTATTCTGACTTAACTGCTTCCAAATTTAATTTTATTCTAATCTTTAAAAATACTCAAGCAGTTTAAAATGAAAATATATTAGATAAAATGAATCTCAAAATTCAAAAGGAAAATGGATAAAGAAAGAAGAGGGATTTTGATTTATTTCAGTTTGGCAACAAATGTGGCTCTGTGCTTCCCTGGCATTAGTATGAGGAGGAAAGCACTCATGTACAGGGCTCACAGTGTGCAGAATGTTAAAAACACACTCCATGCAGGAAAGACCCAACTGATACTGTTAGTTAATTCGAGAAGAAAGTTTCCCCTCTGTCATCGTTAGAAAACTCAGAAAATAATGAATGTTCTAATGCCTTATAGGAAATATAAACCTGGTGACATGTTGTGTAATACAATTTCTTATAATCTGGAACAGATAAATGGTAGTATTCTTAAATATAAATCCATGGGAACAACCTAGAGAGAATGAGTACATAATTGAAATTCAGGATTAAAATTCTAGTTTTATAATGCAGTTTAGGGTGTTCTTTTGAAAACCTAAAGTAACAGGTGGACTTTTTAACGAATGTTCTCTTCTAGAAACAGTTATTGCAGGTGCAGTTCATTAAGATGAGGCCATGCAGGAGCACTGTAGTCCCTAATCTGATATGAATGGTGTTCCCTAAAATGAGGGGTATTTGGACATAGATACATGTACAGTGCAAATACCAAGTGAACATGAAAAAAGGTGATGTAGAGGCCAATAAAGGAGACCTGTAACAGATCCTTTCCTTGAAGGTTTTAAAATTCTGTCAGAACCTTGATTATAGACTTCAATCCTCCTGAATAGTCACATAATAAATTTCTGCAGCTGGGTTTCCCACTTGGTGGAACTTTGTTACAGCAATCCTAAAAAATAATACCTTCCTCTTCATCTTTCAAAGTACTTATGGTTTATATTTAAGGCAGGCCATTTCTTAATCCATCTTCTCTCTTACTTTTCTGTTTAGTTAGCTTTTAATTTTTATTTAATGTAACTGTGATGCAGTTGATTATATATAGCCTATTTCTCTATTTTTCCATTCTTGTCTTCTTTAAATATTTTAATATTCATTTAAATTTGATCTTTGACCTTTGAATTATATTTCATTCTGTTTCATAAAGACTGCTTTATGATTTCAATATATATTTGTAATAATCTACACTCCATTTAATTTTGTAACACTTCTCAACAAAGATGGAAACCTTGCAAATATTTCCATCCTGAACTTTATGTCACAGCCATCCTTGTATGACCACTACATTCATGGACAGACCTCCAAGGAAAATATCACCATGTTTGCTTAGACATTTTTTAAATAGGAAGAATAGGAAGTATCCTCATATTAATCCATAAATTTGACATCTCTGTTGTTCTTTTTTGATGGGAGAAACTCAGGGTACTTCTCATTACCTTCCCATCCCACCGGCTCCTCTGTCCTTCCACCTGAACAGTTTCCTTCTGTTTTCCATATTAGAACACATCTGTGGGAGCTACTTTGTCTTTTTTTTTTGTATCTGAGAACATCTTGATTTGAATTTTGTTTCTCTCTAACATCTTTTCTTTAGAATGAACAGGAATTTTTCTCAGAACTTTAAAGACATACCTCATTAACCTTTTGCCTCTAGAGCCTTTCTCTTACATGGAAGCTCCTTTTTAAAGATGCTTTCAATAGATCTTTATCTCTGATTTTAAAAATTTCATGCATCTGACAATTATCTTCTTTAGATTCTTTTCTGTTAGGTGTTTTCAACAATTTTTGAGTTATACACCTATGATTTCTGCTAAATTTGAAGATTTAACCATTACAGTTTTAAACACTTGTTTTGCTCCCATACCTTTCTTTTCTCTTTTGATTATTCTTCTTAGTCATGTGTTACAGTGTAATGTTATCTCCCAGGTTTCTGGTAATCCCTTAACTGTAATTTTCTGATGTTCTTGGTGATAGAGAAGATATAACTGAGAAGAGGCCTAGTGGGGGCTTCTCTGGTAGATAATATCCTGTTACTTCTTCACAGCCCTGAGTGGCTCCGTCCCCTACCACAGTCATCTTGTGTCAACAACTTCTTTGTTTTGCCTGCTCTCTAGACCTTCAGTGGCTTGCTTGCTGCCCAGTTCTCCACTGGTACTGCCAATGAGGTTTGTAGAAGGAAACCAAGTACACTTGCCTTATTGCTATTATCTTGATTACTTTTCTATTGTTGCTTGGACAAAATACCCAACTCCCAAAATTAAGGAAGGAAAGGTTTATTTAGCTTACAGGTTTTGGAGATTTCAGTCCATAATCAGCTGGCTCCAAGGTAGGGTGGCATGGCACAGGGGGAACACTTCAAGGCAGCAGCCAGAACCAAGAGTGGAACAAGCCTGTTCTCTTTCCTTATATTATACACAGGTCACCCCTCTTCCAGGGTGGGTGTGGCTCTCACACCACCTCCAGGCCCACCTCTTGCACCGGATGTTTACAAATTTCAATTTCTGACCCTGCCAGGATCAACTTCTCAAGTTGACACAATGTATCAACCATAACAGCTATTGAGATACTGGAACTCAATTTCTCTAGAGATCCACTGAGAAACAGTGTAGAGTAAGCCCCAGAATTTTCCCTCTTGAGTGTAAGTGGCACCAACCAGGACACTAGTAGCCTGTAAGAAATAAAAATGGAAAAGAAGAAGGAAGGCTTGCTTCTGTTTTTTTGGAGGGGCTCCAGTCTTTGCCTTCTTCTTGAATGTCCATCTCCTGGCCTCTAGCACAGACTCTTTAGTCTTACAGTGTGGACCCTTGAGCTTCCTGATACGGACTCCTATGGGACATTACAGTGAGCTTTAGGTCTTCAAATGGATCCTTCCAGTCTCCAGCATGCATACACCCTTTTTCACTCTTCCCCACATGACTTTCATCAAACATTTCCTTAAGTCAAATTTTCATCTTTGCCTTCTTGGAAGAATTAGCACTAGGTGAAGGTACCATTTAAATTATAATCCTCCAGCATTAATAATTTTTAAAATTTTTTTTATTTTAAAGAGAATAAAACAAAACAAAACAAATCAGAACAAAGCAGATCAGAACAAACCAATGCAAGAAACACAGGATTTCAAAACAAGACAACAAGAAATCAACAGTGGCTTCCGTAATGTCTCTTATTTTCTTCAAAATAGTTGTTCATATCTTCACACACAATGAATTCAGACAAAACAAAATAGTATAAAACCGATCATAACAAAAGAGTGAAAGCATTACAGCCTTTCAAAACCAGACAATAGAAAAATCAATGTCTACCATAATGTCTCTTGTTCTTTTCAAAATAGATGTCCATACCTTCACACATATTGAAGTCAAATAATGCAAAACAGACTAAAACCAATCAAAACAAAGAATAAAAGCATTCTTTGACTTCAAAACAAGATGATAGGAAATCAGCAATGACTACCATAATGTCTCATTTTCTTCGAAGTAGCTGTTTGTACCATCACATGTAATAAAATCTATTCTTGTAAACTCTTCAGGGGAAGTTCTAGGCATGTTTAAGCCTATGCATGTACATCTATCCTTTCTACATGAGAGGGAAAAGAAAAGAAAACAAAGCATATTATAAGAAAAACAGGAAACAAAAGAGACAAATAAATAACACTAACAAAGAGCCCAAGATGATAACAATATAGGCTTGCAAAACAAGGTGGTAGGGACATAAGTAAGGTTGCTATTTTGCATAGTTATCTTCAAAAGAGTTACTCAGATTACAAGATATAAACATGTGAAATTGATCTAATCCTATGAATGCTGTTTTGTTCTAAGAACTAATAAAATTAGTAATACAATCATCTTAGCTATCTTAAGTGTATATGTACAAATTTTTACCTTTTTTCTCTTCCTTTCCTTCTTTTCTCCTTTTCCCTGAGTTATTTTTTCCCTTAGAGCAGTTTCTTACTGTTTCACAATATTTATTGAAGATTTTGTATCTTATTTACACATTCAGTTTCTTACACTAGGGAGACTATGTGGTATTTACACATGTGAGTTTGATTTATTTCACTTATGAGTATGATCTCAAGTTGCATCCATTTACCTATAAAAACCTCAGTATGACCCTTCTTTATAGTTGAGTAGTATGCCATTGCATAGAAATACCACATCGTTTTTATCCATTCCTCAGTTGATGGGCATTTAGGTTGTTTCCAAGATTTGGCTATTACAAATTGTGCTGCTATAAACATCGGTGCACATATATCAAGGTAGTATGATGTTTTCAATTCTTCTGGGAAAATGCCCAGAAGTGGAATAGCTGGGTCAAATGGAACTTCCAATCCCAGCTTCTTGACAAACCTCCAGACTGATTTCCACAGTGGCTGCACCAGTCTACACTCCCACCCACAATGCAGAAGAGTTCCTTTTTCCCAAAGCCTCTCCAGCATTTGTTACTGGTGGTTTTCTTGATCCTGGCCATTCTTTCTGGAGTGAGATGGAATCTCAGTGTTGTTTTAATTTGCATTTCTCTAGTGACCAATGATGCTGAACATTTTTTCATATATTTATTTGGCATTTGTATTTCTTCAGCTGAGAAGTGTGTATTTATCCCGGATGCCCATTTTTGGATTGGGTCTTTGAATTTTGGGGGTCTGATACTTTTTAATTCTTTATATGTTCTAGATATCTGAGGGACAGTTGACTAAGATTTTTTTCCCAATTTGTGAGTTTTCTTTTCACTCTGTTGGAGGTTTCTTTGGACATGCAAAAACTTTTTAATAAGATGAGATTCCAGTTATTGATTTTGGGAAGTATTTCCTGTGCAGTTTGATTTTTGTTCATTAATTCTCTGCCTAGCCTTATGTCTTCAAGATTTCTACCTACTTTGTCTTCCAACAAATTTAGTGTTTCTGTTTTAATATTTAGATCTTTGATCCATTTTGACTTTAGCTCAGTGCATGGTGATAGACATGGATTTGGTTTTAGTTTTCAGCATATGGAAAGCCAGTTGTTCCAGCACCACTTGTTAAAGAGGCTATCTTTTTCCCAGTGAATGAGTTTGGCCCCTTTGTCAAAGATAAGGTGACTGACTATGTTTGTAGTTATGGTTGTATCTTCTAATCTATTCCATTGATCTTCAGGTCTGTTTTTATTCTAGTACCATGCTGATTTTATCACAGTAGCTTTGTAGTATGACTTCAAGTCAGGGATTGTGATGCCTCCTGCCTTGCCTTTGTTGCCCAGAATTGCCTTTGCTATTCTAGGTCTCTTCTGATTCCAGATGAATTTCAGGAATGATTACTCTAGATCTGTGTGGTATGCTAGTAGTATTTTGATTGGAATTGCATTAAATCTGTATAACAGTTTTGGGAGAATGGCCATTTTCACAATGCTTGTTTTTCCTATCCATGAACAAGGAATGTCTTTCCATTTTCTGAGATCCTCTTCAATTTCTTTTGTCAGAGTACTACAATTTTCACTGAACGGATCTTTTGCTTCCTTTGTTAGATTGATTCCTAAGTATTTCATTTTTTTGGATGCTATTGTGAAGGATGTGGCTTCTCTTACTTCTCTCTCACTGAATTAGCTGTTTGTGTAGAGGAATGCTATTGATTTTTTAGTGCTGACTTTGCATCCAACTACATTACTGAATTTGGTTAAAACATCTAGAAGTCTTTCAATGGAGTTTTGGGGGTCTTCTATGTAGAGTATCATGTCATCTGCAAATACTGACAATTTAACCTCTTCTTTTTCTGCCTTTATTCCTTTTATTTCTCTCTCTTGTCTAATTGCTGTGGCTAATATTACCAGCCCTATATTGAATAGGAGTGGTGACAGTGGACAGCCTTGTCTTGTTCCTGATTTTAGACTGGAAGTTTTTAGTTTTTGACCATATAATATGATGCTGGCTGTTGGTTTGTCATACATGGCTTTTATCAGATTGAAGTAAAGACCTATTTATTCTGATTTTCTGTAGGATTCTTACAATGCATGAGTGTTGGACTTTATCGAAAGCTTTTTTTGCATCTATTTAAATGATCATGTGATTTTTGTCTTTGGCTTTCTTGATATAGTGTAGTATGTTTATTGATCTGTGTATGTTGAACCATCTCTGCATTCCTGGGATGAATCCCACTTGGTTGTGGTGTATGATCTTCTTGATGACTTGCTGCATTCTGTTTGCCAGTGTTTTATGGCGGATTTTTGCATCTATGTTCATTAGGAAGATTGGCCTATAGCTTTTTTTGGGAGGGGGATTGGGTCTTTCTCTGGTTTTAGTATTAGGGTAATACTTGCTTCCAGGAATGAGTTAGGGAGAATTGCTTCCCTTTCGCATTCATTGAAGAGTTTGAGGAGTGTTGGCATTAAGTCTTCCTTGAGTTTCTTGTAGAATTCAGCTGTGAATCCATCAGAACCTGGGCTTTTCTTTGTTTGTAAGGTTTTAATTATATTTTCAATTTCATTAACTGAAATTGGGTTATTCAGCAGTTTTACATCTTCTTGATCCAGCTTTGGTAAGTCATATGTTTCTAGAAATGTGTCCACTTCTTCTGTGTTATCAAACCTATGAGAGTAAAGGTTTTTGAAGTAGGTATTGATGATCTGTATTTCCACAGGATCTGTAGTAATTTTGCCATTTTCATTTCTTATTGCATGCATTTGAGTTCTTTCTTTCCTTTTTAAAAATAAGGTTGGCTAGGGGCTTATCAATTTTATTTTTTCTTTCAAAGAACCAACTCTTCAATTCATTAATTCTTTGCATTGTTTTCTTAGTCTGTATTGCTCCCTTCTTTTGACTTTGGGCTTGACTTGCTCTTCTTTTTCTAAATGTATGAGATGCAGCATCAAGTTGCTTATTTGTGTTCTTTCTGTTTTCCTGTTGTGGGACTTCACTGCCATAAATTTCCCTCTGCATACTGCTTTCATTGCATCCCACAAGTTCAGGTAAGTTGTATTTGTCTTTTTGTTTGCTTGTAGATACTGCTTAATTTCTTTAATTTCCTCTGTGACCCATTGAT
This sequence comes from Dasyprocta punctata, assembly GCA_004363535.1. Lineage (NCBI taxonomy): Eukaryota > Metazoa > Chordata > Mammalia > Rodentia > Dasyproctidae > Dasyprocta > Dasyprocta punctata. The sequence goes on from RJWM01012002.1 coordinate 24,730, forward strand.
TGTGCAGGAGTGTATTACTTAACTTCCATGTGTTTATGGAGGTTTTGCAGTTTCTTTTGTCATTAATTTCTAGTTTCATGGCACTATGATCAGATAATATGCATGGAATAATTTTGATTCTTTTGCATTTACTTAAGCATGTTCTATGGGCTAGTATATGGTCTATTTTAAAAAATGCCCCATGTGAAGCTGAGAAGATTATATATTCTGATGCTGTTGGGTGGAACACTCTGTACACATCTACTAAGTCCATTCGTTCACAAATTGTTTACTTGCTGATTTTCTGTCTGTTGATCTGTCTCTTCGTGTTAATGGAGTGTTTAGGTCCCCTGTTATAATTGTGTTGTTGCTTATTTGATTTTTCATTTCTATTATGTTTTTATGCAGCTGGGTGCTCCCATATTTGGTGCCTATATATTTAAGATTGTTATCACTTCCTCTTGAAGTTTTCCCTTAACTAGTATGTAGTGACCTTTTTACCTCTTTGATCATTCTTTGTTTGAAATTCACATTGTGTGCAAACAGAATAGCTACCCCTGCTTTTTTTGGGTTCCTGTAGCATGAAGTATTGTTTTCCATCCTTTGAGTTTCAGTTTATGAATTTTCATTTGGGTTAGATGGGTTTCTTGTTTACAGCATATGTTTGGATGCTGTTTCTTGATGCATTCTGCCAGTCTGTTTCTTTTAATTGGTGAATTGTGGACGTTTACATTAATAGTTATAACTGACATATATTGGCTTACTTTTGTCATGTTATTTTTCTACTGTTGGCTCTTTACCTTTCCTCTCTGTTTAATTGTTTACCCTGCCTAATGATTTTTTTCTGTTAGTGTTCCTGGAGTCATAGTTATTTTTATGTCTATCTAGAATATCTTTCAGTATTCTTTGAAGGGTTGGATTGGTGGCCAAGCAGTTCTTCAGTTGTTCTTTGTCATGGAAGTATCCTATTTCTCCATCAATTTTGAAGGAGTGTTTTACAGGGTACACCAATCTGGGTTGGAAGTTATTTTCCTTTAGGATTTGAAATACTTCACTCCATGCTTTTTTTGATTTCATTGTTTGTGTGCAGAAGTCTGCTGTGGTTCTTATGGGTTTTCCATTATAGATGATCTATCTCTTTTCTCTAACAGCTTTTAATAGTCTTCTCATGTTGAATTTCTGGGATGTTGATTATTATATGTCTGGGTGTAGATTTATTTTGGTTATGGGTAATTAGAGTTCTACATGCTTGACTTATCTGAATGTCAGTTTCCTTTCCCATGTTTGGGAAGTTTTCAGCTATTACTTCTGTAAATAGTTTTTTGATATCATTTGTGTTGTCACTTTCTTTTTTGTTTACACCTATCAACCATATATTGTTTTTCTTTGCATCATCTTGCAACTGTTGAATTATTACTTCCTGATTCCTTGTTATTTTTTAAAAGATCTTTCCTTTCCTGTTCACTAGCTGCAATCTTGTCTTTGAGGTTCGAAAGTCTAGCTTCACATTCCTTGAGGTGGTTTTGCCAGCTTTAAATAGAGTTTTTGATTTCCTGGATATCTCTTTGAATCTGTTTCATGCATTCTGTTTCTTTCTTATTTTGTTCATTCAAGCTTTCCATGGTTTTGTGTGCTCCTCAATGTTTTTAGCTTTGTCTTCTTTAGATGTGTTCAGCAGTTTTTTTTTATTACGTTTATTATTTGTTCTTTTAGTTGGGAGATTATTTTTGATCTGAGTTCCTTTACAGCATCATGGAATTGTTTCTTTATTTCAGTTGCTATCATTTCAGAAGTTTCAGGTGTATGTCTTACACTTTCTTCTATGTCCATGTCTGCTAGTCTTGCTTGGGCTGCAGGTTTGAGATTGCATTTTGCTCTTACATTTTGTCATTTTTCTGTATTCCCCTGGAGAACCCAAATGCAAGGTCTCAGCTGCTTCCTGGGTTGAGAATATCTGTCTGTACTGCAGGAAGTTTCACTAGTTCAGGGGGGTCATTAGTCAGGCCTTACCAGGTCCCTAGTGGCACTCAAAGCTTCCTGGCTGCTTGAGGTTGCTGGGCAGGACTCTACCAAGTTCTGAGTGGCCTACCAAGAATGAACAACCAAATGGAGTATGCTATGCAGGCCTTTAGCTCATGCCAAGTGGTACACCAAAACTCCCCAGCTACCTGGGATCACTGGGCAGGGCCCTATCAGGTTGCAAGTGAGGTACCGAGGTTGCACAGCTGGGTGGAGTTTGCTGTGCAGGGCTTCAACTCACGCCGCTCAGTGCAGGAGGTTCCCCTGCCACTTGGGGTGGCTGTGCAGGGCCCAACCAGGCCTGGAGGGTCCTACAGGAATGTCTGTGACTGATTTGGGATGTTGAGCGGGGCCCTCCCAGGTTCCAAGCAAGGTGTCAAGGTTGCACACCTGGGTGGGGTTTGCTGTGCTCAGCATTAATAATTTTAAAGAATATCCAGGTGTGGTGGTACATGCCTATAATCCCATCACATAGGCTGAGGCAGAAGGATTGCCATGAGTTCAAGGCTAGTCTGGGGCTACATAATGAGTTCAAGGCCAACCTGAACTATACAATGAGACATTTTGTTCTACAAGTCAAGTGGGACTTCACTGGTTTATATTTAATATCTAATTGATAGAATTTTTAGATGTCTCAAAGATGACTTGTTTAAAATGTGAGTTTGTAGAGTTCTCAGTCCATAATGGGCTGGCTCCAAGGAGGGGTGACGAGGGAGAGCTGCAGCACAGAGGAAAAGCAGCACATGGAAGTGGAAGACAGCAAAAACAAGCAGGGAAATCCTAACTCTACTACTTTAAAGAGTAGTTTATAGTAAAAACTAAAATTAAATACTTCTTCCTTTTTTAATCCACTCTCTTTCTCGCTCAGTGATTGGTTATATTTTTATTGCTATTTAACTTTTACTGTTACATGTTCTTTTGACTCTTTTTTGATGTTAAGTGATATATCTCAAATTTCGATGCTTCAAATTTTCCCCCAAATCTTGTGTACTTGATGATTTTTGCAAGATTCTATTTCTGTATTGTCAAAATTATACCATTTTTGCTTGGCACAGTATCCCTAACTCCACATTTATGTTACTTTGGGCTAGTGGTTTTATACAGTTATTTTTCACCATCATGTTTCCTACTACTTGAATGAGGTTCTTAATATAGTTGTTTCTTCTTTTTCAAAAATAGTTGCAAGCATGATATTTTTGTTCAGCGTATGTATCGCTTTTACACTTGGATGACAGAGTGGCTAAAAAATAAATTTTGGGGGATTGTTTCTTTCCTTCAGTTATTTGTAGGCAATACTCAATTTTTTTTGTGTGTGTGGTCTTTTTGACACAGTCTCAATACGCAGTTAAGGCTGGTTTTGAATTCACTTTGTAGTGCAGGTTGGTCTCAAACTTGCAACAATCCTCCTGCCTCAGCCTCCTGAGTGCTGGGATTATAGGCATGTACCACCACACCTGGCTAATACTCAATTTCTTTATACTAAAATGTTCATTTGAAATGATAGCATCTAGTTGAATTTTTACTTTTTTCTTCACCTGCTTTTGGTGGGATAGTTCTAATTTATTCCTGTCATGTAGGTATAATTTTCTTTTTATTTTTATGGGAAAAAGGTAATAGGCATAATTATTAACAGCAATTCTTATCACCAAGAGGCAGGGAGTTATCTTTTTTATGAGTGATTTGATGTTACTGCTTAGTTATCAAAATAATTTTTTATTTTTCAAACCCAGAAATTTTACTAGTATATGATCATTTTGTATAATTTTTCCCCTGGGTATACTTTCAAGCAACAAAGTACGTTCTTCCTCTGTCCTTCCTACTCTTCCTTCTCTTTTTGTATCATATATTTCTATTGTTATCAGATGGTTGATAGCTGCACTTTTGTGGGTTTGCTTCTGTGTTCTCTGTTCTATTTCATCAGGCTATGTATCTATCTAGTTTTGTATTTTCATAATTTTCCATTTTTTCATTGTTACAAATGACGTTTCAATAAATGTCCTCTGAGATCTTTACTGACATTTTTCTTGCTGGTATAAACTCCTAGGACTGCTATTACTATCTTAAAAGACACAATAATATTTAAGGTTTCCAACTAGTAGTATCAAGTTGTTTTCAGAGCACTAGCCAGTTAATTTTTTTACCATGACTGTATGAATGTGCTCATGACAACTCATATTTGATAGTACAGAATACTATCATTTTGGAATAGTGTATATTTTAATAATGAAGGGTACCCTTTTATATTACAGGCAGCTTGTTGCCATCGAAATCCATTTCTCCTTTTTGTTCAGTGTAAATCCACTCTTGTCTTCTTGGACATATGGATGCTTGGCTACAGGCTTCATTTCTTGGTCTTTCTTGCAGCAAAACGTTGCCATGTATCTAGGTTCTCAGCAATATGAGCAAAAAGGTGTGTGACACTTGAAGATCTTGTCTATTGGATTGTCAGTGATGGCTTTCCCTTGCATTTTCACCTGTCAAAAGTGGGAACATGGGTAAGCTTTGGCATTGCACTTACAGTACTACACAATGGGAGAAGTGCGAGTCCTGAGTGTTGGTGTGAAACAGAACCACTCAGCTAGCTGGGACTGCACACCTATGACTGTTATAGGAGCAAGAAATAAATGCATGTGGCTTTAAAGTCTTTATGTTTTGGGGGTTGTTTCTTACTGTAGCCTAGTTTTTGCTGTAATTTATGTACTCATCCTGTTTTGTTTTTAATTATGAATTAATATCAGATTTCTTCTTTGTGTCAAGTGGGTTTGAAATAACTTTGTACATTAAGCTAATAGTTCTTTCTCATGTGTAATCCACTTGCTTTCAAATTCTACTTTGAGGATCATATTTCTGAATCATGCTAGGGTCATGGCCAATGTATTTTTCAGTTTTCCTAATGAAATTTTGTATGTTAATATAAGTAATGATATTAATCTGAGTCCTGAAACTTACATTGTCCTCTTTGTGCTATTAAGTTATCCTTAAAAGTAATTTCTAAGGCTTCTAAATCTTGCCGTTCAGTGATTTGGGACAGTTTGACCCTTACATCCTTAAAAATAATCTTTAACTACCAGAAGAAAGAGATAAATATTACGGGTTACCTAGCTGTTTTTGCCATTTCCATATTTTGCCATACTTCACAACAGATTGGGTCCCTAAATTCTCAAACTCAAAAATCATAAAAGTAAAAAATCAAAGACAAAAGATGTAATGACAACATAAGGAAGATCTGAACAAATTTCTGGAGGCTGGGAATTAAATGAAAGAATGGTCAGAGAATTAACTGAGTTACCATCTAGGTACTTACATTTAGGGACATTCTGATATAAACCGATCACTGTGAAACCTGCTGGAGATTTATCATTTGAAAGTCTAAGGTATTATGGAGAGTGTCTCGGTCCATTCAGGCTGGTTGTTGCAGAGTAGTATAAAGTGGATGGCTTATTTCTTATTGTGCTGGAGGCTGTCCAAACAAGGTATAAGCAGATCCAGTGTTTAATAGGAGCTGTCTTCCTGGTTCATCCTGCTGTGCTCTCATGCAGTGGAGGGGGTGAGGGAGCTTTCTGGATTATCTTTTATAAGGCCCTAATCCTTTTCCTGAGGAATCTGCTTTCATGGCTTAATCATGTACCAAAGCCCTCATCTCTAATTTCTATCACATGAGAGATTAGGATTCCAACTAACTGATTTGGGGGCACACAAACACCAGTCCATAGCATGGAGTAACTACAGACCCTTCCTCAACTTTTAGGAGTCCAGAGTTTATTCAGGCCAAGGGGACACCAGGCCTCTGAAGAATACAGGGTTGAGGTGTGGGTCTCACATGGTATTTGGCAAAAATCTTCATATTGAGTCTTTCATATTTCTGAAATAATAGGTATAGGCAGGAAGCTCTGAAGAACCCTAAGAAAATATTTCCAAGTACTGTAATTTTAATTTTTCCTGTGAAAGTCGAGTATAATAAAAGTGAACATCAGGACAGATCACCCCAAACTTTCAGAACAAGAGAAATAAGGAAAAACATCTTAAAGTCTTCCTGAAGGTAAAACAGGTCATGCGCACAATATCAGGAGTCAAAATAGCCTTAGATACTTTGAGATACTGAAATCTCAAAGAATATAGAGCCATATCCCCACAATTAAAGGAAAATTAATTCCTGGTAGAATGAGAATAAAAATATTTTTACATTTTAGGCTCTCAACTTGTGATGTTCTGTGTATCTCTTTTTCTCCCCTCAGTGTCTACTGGAGGATACAATGCACTAACATGAGGGAATAGAACAAAAAGAAAACAGACATAGGGTCCTGAAAAGAGGGAAGTCTAGCAAAGGTGGCCTTGAAGGGAATTCTCAGGACATTGACTGTGTACCAGACTGAGGGAAACCCAGCATATTTTGGAGAAGAGTGAAAAAGCTGGAATGACATCTCTAGGAAATTGGAGTGGAATACTAGATTTTCTGGAGTACTAGAGAAATTGAAAAATTCTTGTTATTGGTTTGACAGACCTATTAAATCTTTTGGGAAAAGATAGCCTACACAAATTTTAAAAAAGAAAAATAGTAACTGTAGCCAAAGAATAATATGAAAAGACAAAATAATTCAAAGGTACTTGAGAGCAAACAATATTTAAATAGTCAAAATACTGTGAACTCTGACTACAGATGTGATTAAACAATTGTAGTACAAATATAATAGGGAGGAGGTAGGTAGGAAATGTGTCTATGAGAAAACTGAAACTTCAGCTGTTGCCAGTACTACTGTTTACTAATTTATTATATTATTTTATTTTAGTGCAGTCAGAAAAGCATGAGGTCTGGCCTTTTAACAAATTCTTAAATGTACAACATATTATGTCAATTACATATTCTGTGTTGTACAACAGGAGTTAAGAACTTCTCACCCTGTTTGATTAAAACCTTAGGGCCCATTGGTGAATAAGTCCCCAGCTGGCCCTCCCTCCAGCCTCTGGCAACTGCCATTCCACTCTTTTGTCTATGAATTTGACTATTTCAACCACTTGTGAAAGTGGAATTGTGTAACATTTGTCTTCCTATGACAGACTTATTTCACCTAGCACACTATCCCCAGAGTTCATCCATGTTTTTGCACATTGCAGAATTTCTTTCTTCTAAAAGACTGAAAGAATTCCACATTTTCTTTGTTCTTCCACTGATGGTCATGCATGTCTTTTCTATAGTTTGGCTATTTGAAGTAGCCCCATTGTGAATGAGGAGAGTTAGTGTCACCTCAGTATCCTAATTTTGATTCTTTTGAATAAATATCCAGAAGTCAGATTGTTGGGTCATATGGAAATTCTATTTTTAACTTTTGAGGAAGCCACATACAATTTTTTCCACAGTAGCCACACCATTTTACACTGTCACCAACAGTGTGCAAGGGTGTGCAGGGCTCGGATTTTCCCACATCTTTGCCAATACTGCGAATCTTCTTTTTATGCCTGTCAACCAGCCTGTTTCATTTGGAAGTCAGTACAAAACACTGTGTAATAAAGGTCATTGGCTTTAAAATCCTCTGCCTTTTTGTTGTCGTTTCACTTTTAAATGGACACGTGAAACAATTTGTCACATTCAGAATCTTACATATCTAGGATATTTTGGCTAGTTGGCTTACTGTTGTATACTTTGAGATATATCAGCAAATTAATTTCAAATAAAATAAAAAATAGTTTAAATTTCTCAAAGCTCTAGATTTAACAAAAGAAAATAGACTTCATTCCAAATCTTTGCACATTATTTTATATACAAAATTAACATTAACACCCAGAATACAGAATCATTACCTTTGTAATTGGTTTCACAGGAGACTGTATTTTGACTGTCAAAATTTCATGAAATTTCAACTCTATTACCAATATCCACTCTTCCTACCTTGAATTTAATTTATTTGTGTATAATATTATTTTGATTGAAACTCCCAATAATCCCAAAATTTTTAATATTATATGAGGTTGTTCTTGTTCAATTTTTAAATAATTTTTAAATTTTATTAGTACAGGTTTACAATTCATGCAGTTTACAATCATCTTGGGAGTGGTTATATATACATAATACAGGGCTTTGGTTTTTTTTTTAAATCCCTCCATCTCCCTGCTCCTGCTGGGGTTCCCCACTCTCTTTATTTGTTCTTGTCGATATTGTTGTCCTGGCTCATATTATCACACACAGCGTTTATATTAGTTGGGGTTATTAGGTTCCTATACATGGCACACCTACCTTTATTCCTCTCGTTTCCCTTTCCACTCCTCCGCACCCCTCACCCTTCACTCTTGTTCCCTTGGAACATTTCCTGGTTGCAAGATATCTGTCCCCTTGTCCCTTTCAATTCATTCTTTATCATTTTCTTTGTTTGTACCTTGCTTCAGTCAAATGAGAGACACCATACAGTATTTACACTCATGTGTCTGGTTTATTTCACTCAAAATTATATTTTCCAGGTGCATCCATTTTCCTACAAATGTTTCAAACTTGTCATTCTTTATAGCTGAGTCATATTCCTTTAGGTCTAAAGACCACATTTTCTTTACCCAGTCATCTCTTGATGGGTATACAGGATGCTTCCAAGATTTAGCTAACATGAATTGTGCTGCTGTAAACATTGGTATGCATGTATGCAGTAGTATTATGACTTGAGCTCTTTGGGAAGCTACCTACCAAGAGATATCTGAGTCTTATGGAATTTCTAATTTCAGTTCATAGAGAAATCTCCTTACTGATTTCCATAATGGTTGTATTAGTTTACATAATGTTGTACCTGCCAACAATGCAGGAGTATTAATTTTTCATCACAGCCATGACAGCATTTGTTATGGTTTGATTTCCTAATGATTTTCAATTTTTCCAGGATAAATGAAATATTAGTGCTTTAATTAGTATTTCTCTAATGGCCAGAGATGTTGAACACTTTTTCATGTATCTGTTGGGCATTTGTATTTCTTGCTCTGTGACATACCTATTCATTTCCCTGGCCCATATCTTGACTGGGTCTTTAATTTTAGGTGGTGTAATTTTTTTTTTAATTCTTTGAATATTTTAGATATCAGTCCTCTGTCTGAGGAGTAGCTGGCACATTTTCTTCCTATTCTGTAGTTTGTCACTCTACCTGTAGATTCTTTTGATGTACGGATGTTTTTTAGTTGGAAAACCCATTTGTTGATTCTTATTGATGTTTTTTGTGTAATAGAAGTTCTAGTTAGAAAATCCATTCCTACACTTAGGTTTTCAAGTGTCTTACCTACTTTATCTTCCATAAGGTTTATTGTTTCTGTTTTAGTGTTTAAATATTTAATCCATTTTGATTTTAATTTAGTGTATGGTGAGATATAAGGACCTAGTTTCATTCTTCTCCAGATATCCGGTTTCCCCAACACCACTTGTTGAATAGGCTGTCTTTCCTCCACCAAATGCTTTTGGCCTCTTTGTCAAAGACCAGATAGCTGAATAAGTTTGGTGAGGCTTCGTGTCCTTAGTTCTGTCCCATTGACCCACAGTCTGTTTTTGTCCCAGTGCTATTCTGTTTTTTTTTTTAATCACTATTTCTTTGTGTATAGCTTGAAGTTGGGTACTGCTGTTTAGCCTGCTTTTCTCCTATTGCCCAAAATTACTTTTGCTATTCTGAGCTTTGTCTGGTTCCATATGAATTTTAGGATTGTTTTCTTTAGAATTGTAAAGTATGCTGTTGGTGTTTTGATTGAGACTGAGTTGAATCTATATAACAAGTTTGGGAGTATGGCCATTTTGACAATATTGGCTCTGTTTATCCAGAAGCAGAGAATATCCTTCCACTTTCTGATGTCCTCTTCAATCTCCTTCTTCAGGGTAGTGTAACTTTCTTTGTAGAGGCCTTTTGCTTCTTTGTTTAGGTTAATTTTTAGATATTTCATTTTTAAGGTACTGTGAATTATATTGTTTTCATAATTTCTTTCTCATTCTATTAATTGTTGGTGTACACAAGTGATAACAATTTTTGTGTGTTAATCTTGTATCCTGCTACTTTGCTGAAGTTCATTATTTATTCTAAGAGTTTTGGGGTGGAGTTCTTTGGTTCTCCTATCTAGAGTATTATGTCATCTGCAAATAATGATTATCTGAGGTCTTCCTTTCTTATATGTATCCCTTTTATTTCTTTCTATTTCATAATTGCTCTGGCTAATGTTTCAAGTACTATGTTGAAGAGAAGAGGTGGCAGAGGACATCCTTATCTTGTTTCTGATTTCAGGGGGAATGCTTTTAGTTTTTCTCCGTTTAGAATGATGCTGGCTATTGATCTATCATAAATAGCCTTTAATATATTCAGGTATGGTCTTTCTATACCTGTTTTATTCAAGTTTTTATCATGAAGGGATATTGGATTTTGTTGAAAGCCTTTTCTGTATCTGTTGATATATCATATAGTTTTTGACCTTGCTTCTGTTTATATGATATATTATATTTATTGACTTACATATTGAACCATCCTTGCATCTCTAGGATGAAACCTACTTGATCATGATATATTGTCTTTTTGATAATGTGCTGCATTGTATTTGCTAATATCTTGTTGAGGACTTTTTCATTTAAGTTCATTAAAGAAGTTGTATATGGTCCTCTTTTTTAGTTGGGTCTTTTTCTGGTTTTTGGATCAGAGTGATACTGGCTTCCATAAATGAATTTGGGAGCACTCCAACACTTTCAATTTCTTTGAAGAGCTGGAGGAGTATTAGTGATTTAAGAACCTTAGGACTTTTCTAGAATTCAGCAGTGAAATCCATCAGGTACTGAATTTTTTATTCATAGATTCTTTATGACTGAGTTAATTTCATTGCTTGTTATTGGGTTGGTAAGCATATTATATCTTCTTTGATTAGTTTTGGTTGATTTTGTTTTATTTTGAGACAGAATCTCCTTGTGTTACTCAGGCTACTTTTGAATTCACTGTGTAGCCCAGAGAGGCCTTGAATTCACAGTGATCCTGCTGTTTCAGCCTCCCAAGTGCTGGGATTACAGACATGCACCACCATGCTTAGTTTTAGTAGTTTTTGTGTGTCTAGAAATCTTTCCAGTACTTCAAAATTTGCTAATTTGTTGGAGTATAATTTTTCAAAGTAGTTAATGATTATCTTTTGGATTTCAACAGTGTCTAGTGTTATTTTACCTTTGTCATTTCTAACTGCATTTATGTGCATCTTTCCTCTCTTTCTCTTGGTGATTCTAGCTAAGGGCCTAGTTTTTTTATTTTTTTAGCACCAGTGATCGAACTCATGACCTTGCACTTACCAGGCAAGCATTTAAGCTGGTGAGCTAAATTCCCAGCCGTAAGGGCCTATTTTGTTTATTACTTCGAAGAACTAACTTTTCAATTCATTAATTTTTTTTATAGTTTTTGCTTTTTAACCTCAATTTTATTGATTTTTGTTTTTGTCTTGGTCATTACACTCCTGAATTTCAGTTTGGAGCTGATTTATTGTTTCTCAAGTGACTTAAGATTTCTCATAAGGTGATTTACTTGGCTTTGCTCTGTTTTCCTAATGGGAACATTGATTGGGATGAATTATACTCTTGGAAATTCTTTCATAGTGTTTCAAAGGTTTCATTGAGTTGTATAGTCATTGTCATTAACCTCTAGGAGTTTTTAAATTTCTTCTGTGACCCATTGGTTGTTTGGGAGTATATTGTTAATTTTCCAGGAGCTTTTTCCTTTTCTAAAATTTCTTGTCATTGATTTCTATTTTCATTGCACAGTGTCAGATCATATGCATGGGGTGATTTCAATTCTTTTATATTTACTTAAGTGGATTTTGTGGACTGATATGTGATCTATTTTGGAAAAAGTACCAAGTGCTGCTGAAAAGATGGATGGAATACTCTGTATATATCCATTAAATCAGTATGTTCAAGGATGGGTTTCAGCTCTAAAATGTGTGAGATTTTTTGTTTAGTTGACCTATCTCTTTGCAAAGTAGGATGTTAAAATTCCCTACTATGATTGTGTTAATGTTTATTTCATCTTTTTTATTTCAGCAGTTTTTGTCTTTTGAAGATAGGTGCTCCAGTGTTTGGAGCATATATGCTTACCAATGTTATGTTTTCTTGTTGGATTATTCCCTGAACTACTATGTGATGACCCTCTTTGTCTCTTCTAATCAGATTTAACTTGAAGTTTACCATGTCGGATATTATAATTGCTAACACTGCTTGTTTTCATGGTCCTGGTACATGAAATATATATATATATTTTTTCAATTTTTAGTCTATGGGTATCTTTTTGGATTAGATGGGGTTTTAAAATGCAACAGATTGTCCCAGCACTCGGGAGTCTAAGGTAGGCAGAGCATTGTGAGTTCAAGGCCCGGCTTAGACTACAATGTGAGTACAAGATCGGCCTGAGCTACATAGTGCGATCCTGCCTCAAAAAAACTAGGGCTGGGAGTTTGGCTCAGTGGCTTAAGCGCCTATCTGTCAGGTGCGAGGTTGTAAGTTCAAACTCTGGTGCTGAAAAAAAAAACAACAACAACAACAAAAAAAACCAGATTGTTAGATTCTGTTTTTTGATCTGGTCTGACAGTCTGTGTCTTTTGATTGGAGGGTTGAAGCCATTAATATTAAGAGATACTACAGAGGCACGTTGATTATGTACTATTATTATCTTTTTTACCTGTTGGTATGTCTTTGGTTTTTCTCTACCTGATATTTTTTGTTAGTGTTCATACATTGAGCTCACTGGCTTCTTCTGTGTATTTGGTTGTGTCCCATTTGTTGTTGTGACAGTTGACTGTGTCAACTTGAGTAAGAATCCCCCAACTACATTGGATCAGCATAGTTCTAAGTGTGGCTGAGGAGATTTACTGAAGGTGCTCCAGGTGGCTTTTCACTAAATGGTATAAAGGGAAAACAGGAAGGATGGCTTCTGCTTCTTCAGAGGAGCTCCAGTCTTTGCTTTCACCTTGGATATCATCTTCAGTCTTCCATTACAGACCCTTCAACTTCCTGATACAGACTTGCAAAGGACATCACACTGAGTTCCAGGCCTTTGACTGGGTCCTTCAGAGCCCCAGTGTGAGGACAGCCTGTTTGCACTCTTCTACATCTGATGCTGTGAGTTGGCCATTGTAAGCCAATCTTGTAAATTCATATATATTTGTATATCTTCCATTAAACCTATCTTTCTAACTGGGAGTGGTGGTGGTGCACACCTGTAACCCCAGCATTCAGGAGGCTGAGGCAGGAGGAGTGTTGTGAATTCAAGACCAATATGGGCTACAAAGTGAGCTCAAGGCCAGCCTGCACTGCATGGAGAGACCCTGTCTCAAAATACATAAAAAATAAATAAATAAAACTATCTCTCTAATAAGCCCTGACTGATATAGCTGTTTCTGTCAAGAATATTTTTTAGGTCGCCTAGTGACTCCCAGTACCCAGCCAATGTCTGTGTGGTGAGTTGCACACACTAAAGGGCTGTACAGTGAAATCTACCTAGCAGTGCAGCTTTGGCACCTCACTTGGAACCTGGTAGGGCCCCGCCCAGCATCCCCAAACATCCAGAAACTTCGGGAAGTGACTCCGGTCCTGGCTGGGCCCCGCCCAACAAATCTGACTACCCAGCCAATGTCCACAGGCTGAGTTACATGCACTGAAGGCCTGCACAGCAAAATATACCTAGCAGTGCAGCTTCGGCAATGAAGTCTCGGCACCCTTGGGGTCACTTGGAACTGGTAGGGCCCCACACTGCATCCCCAAACATCCAGAACCTTTCAGTAGTGGCTCTGGTCCTGGCTGGGCGACCCCGAATAGTAGAGGAACCTCCTGTGCTGAGTGCCACAAGCTCAAGGCCTGCACAGTGAACTCTAGCTATCTGTGCAACCTACACACCTTGATTGGAACCTGGTAGGGCCCTGCCTTGTGACCCCAAGCAGCTGGGAGCTTTGGAGTGCTGTGTGATATGAGCTGAAGGCCTGCACTGTGTACTTCATTTACTTGTTCAGCCTTGGTATGCCACTCAGAACCTGGTAGAGTCTCACCCAGCAAACTCAAGCAGCTGGAGAGCTTCTGAGTGTCACATGGGGTGTGCTGCAGGTCTGCTCAGCATACTCCCCCCATGTGAGGGGCTTTCAAGTGCCACTAGGGACCTGGGGAATACAGAAAAATGGCAAAATGAAAGAGCAAAATGCAATCTCAAACCTCTAACCCATACCAACCGAACCTAGGATTCATGGACATAGAAGAAAGCATAAGACATACACCTGAAACTTCTAAAATGATAGCAACTGAAGTAAAGAAACAACTCCATGATGCTGTAAAGGAACTCAGATCAGAAATAATCTTCCAAGAAAAAGAACAAATGGTAAACATAATAAAAGAAATGCTGAACACGTCTAAAGGAGACATAGTTAAAAATAATTGAGGAGCACTGCAAAAAGATGAAAACCTTGAATAATCAATTTAAGAAAGAAATAGAAGGCATGAAATAGATTCAAAGAGATATCCAGGAAATCAAAAACTCTATTTAAAGCTGGCAAAACCACCTCAAGGAATGTGAAGCTAGACTTTCAGACCTCAAAGACAAGATTGCTGCTGGTGAACAGGAAAGGAAAGATCTTTTAAAAATAACAAGGAATCAGGAAGTAACAATTCAACAGTTGCAAGATGATGCAAAGAAAAACAATATAAGGTTGATAGGTGTAAACAAAAAAGAAAGTGACAACACAAATGATATCAAAAGACTATTTATAGAAGTAATAGCTGAAAACTTCCCAAACATGGGAAAGGAAACTGACATACAGATAAGTCAAGCGTATGGAACTCTAATTACACATAACCAAAATAAATCTACACCCAGACATATAATAATCAACATCCCAGAAATTCAACCTAAGGACAGAATATTAAAAGCTGTCAGAGAAAAGAGATAGATCATCTATAAAGGAAAGCCCATCAAAATCACAGCAGGCTCCTTCATACCAACAATGAAGTCAAGAAAAGCATGTAGTGAAGAATTTCAAATCCTAAAGGAAAATAACTTTCAATACAGATTGATGTACCCCAAAGGTCCTTCAATATTGATAGAGAAATTAGATATTTCCATGACAAAGAACAGCTGAAGAACTGCATGACCACCAAACCAATCCTGCAAAGAATATTGAAAGTTATTCTAGATGGACATAAGAACAACTATGACTCCAAGAACATCAAAAGAAAAAACCACTAAGCAGGGCAAACAATTAAACAGAGAGGAAAGGTAAAGAATCAACAGCAGAAAGATAACATGACAAAAATAAGCCAATACATGTCAGTTATAACCATTAATGTAAATGTCCTCAATTCATGAATTAAAAGAAACAGACTGGAAGAATGCATCAAGAAACAGCATCCAAACATATGCTGTATGCAAGAAACCCATCTATCCCAAAAGGAAATTCATAGACTGAAAGTCAAAGTATCATGGAAAACAATACTTCATGCAACAGGAATCCCCCTCCCCCCAAAAGCAGGGGTAGCTATTCTGTTTGCAGACAATGTGAACTTCAAACCAAGAATGATCAAAAGAGATAAAGAAGGTTACTACATACTAATTAGGGGAAAACATCAAGAGGAAGTGATAACAATCTTAAATATATATGCACCAAATATGGGAGCACCCAGCTATATAAAAAATAATAATAGAAATGAAAAATCAAATAAGCAATAGCACAATTATAACAAGGGACCTAAGCACTCCATTGACACAAAGAGACAGATCAGCTAGACAGAAAATCAGCAAGGTAATAACAGAACTGAATCAAACTTGTGAACAAATGGACTTAGTAGACATGTGCAGTATTTCACCCAACAACATCAGAGCATACATTCTTCTAAGCTTTACCTGGGACAGTCTCTGAAATAGATCATAATATACTAGCCCATAAAACATGCTTAAGTAAATGCAAAATAGTTGAAAATATCCCACGCATATTATCTGATCATAGTGCCATGAAACTAGAAATTAATGACAAAAAACCTGCAAAACCTGCATAAACCATGTCACATGGGAGTTAAACAATACACTCCTGAACAATCAGTGGGTCACAGAGGAAATTATAGAAGAAATTAAATAATATCTACAAGCAAACAACAAGACAAATACAACTTATTGGAACCTGTGAGATACAATGAAAGCAGTGCACAGAGGGAAATTTATGGCAGTGAATTCCCACAGCAGGAAAACAGAATGAACATAAGTAAACAACCTGATACTACATCTCAAACATCTAGAAAAAGAAGAGCAAGTGAAGCAGAAAGCCAAAAGAAGGGAGGAAATCATAGATTAGAGTGGAAATTAGTGCGATAGAGACTAAGAAAACACAAAGAATTAATGAATCAGAGAGTCAGTTCTTTGAAAGAAAAAATAAAATTGATAAGGCCCTAGCCAACCTTATTTAAAAAAAGGAAAGAAAAAACTCAAATTCATGCAATAAGAAATAAAATGGCAAAATTACTACAGATCCTGTGGAAATACAGATCATCAATACCTACTTCAAAAATCTTTACTCTCATAGATTTGATAACACAAAAGAAATGGACACATTTCTAGAAACATATGACTTACCAAAGCTGGATCAAGAAGATGTAAAACTGCGGAATAACTCAATTTCAGTTAATGAAATAGGAAATGTAATTAGAACCTTACCACCAAAGAAAAGCCCAGGTCCTGATGGATTCACAGCTGAATTCTACAAGAAATTCAATGAAGACTTGATGCCAACACTCCTCAAACTCTTCAATGAATGTGAAAGGGAAACAATTCTTCCTAACTCATTCCTGGAAGCAAGTACTACCCTAATACCAAAATCAGAGAAAGACCCAACCAAAAAAGAGAACTACAGGCCAATCTCCCTAATGAACATAGATGAAAAAAAAAAGCCTTAATAAAATACTGGCAAACAGAATGCAACAAGTCATCAAGAAGATTATCATCCACCACCACCAAGTGGGATTCATCTCAGGAAGGCAGGGATGGTTCAAGATATGCAAATCAATAAACATAATACACAATATCAATTCAGCCAAAGATAAGAATCACATGATCATTTCAACAGATGCAGAAAAAGGTTTTGATAAAGCCCAACACTCACTCATGATAAGAACCCTATAGAAAATCAGAATAAATGGTCTTTACCTCAATGTAATAAAAGTCATCTATGACAAACCAACAGCCAGTATCATATTAAATGCTCAAAAACTGAAAACTTTCACTCTAAAATCAGGAACAAGACAAGAATGTCCACTATCCCAATTCCTATTCAATATAGTGCCGGTAATATTAGCCACAGCACTTAGACAAGAGAGAGAAATAAAAGGAATAAGGATAGGAAAAGAAGTTAAACTGTCAGTGTTTGCAGATGACATGATACTCTACATAGAAGACCCCCAAAACTCCATTGAAAGACTTCTAGATGTATTAACCAAATTCAGTAATGTAGCTAGATGCAAAGTCAACACTAAAAAATCAATAGCATTCCTCTGCACAAACAACTAACTTAGTGAGAGAGAAGTAAGAGAAGCCACATCCTTCACAATAGCATCCAAAAAAATGAAATACTTAGGAATCAATCTAACAAAGGAAGCAAAAGATCCATTCAGTGAAAACGGTAGTACTCTGAAAAAAGAAATTGAAGAGGATCTCAGAAAATGGAAAGGAAGAACAAACATTGTGAAAATGGCCATTCTCCCAAAACTGTTATACAGATTTAATGCAATTCCAATCAAAATACCACCAGCATACCACACAGATCTAGAGTAATCATTTCTGAAATTCATCTGGAATCAGAAGAGACCTAGAATAGCAAAGGCAATTCTGGGCAACAAAGGCAAGGCAGGAGGCATCACAATCTCTGACTTGAAGTCATACTACAAAGCTACTGTGATAAAATCAGCATGGTACTGGAAAAAAAAAACAGACTTGAAGATCAATGGAATAGATTAGAAGATACAACCACAACTAAAACCACACGCAGTCACCTTATCTTTGATAAAGGGGCCAAACACTTTCACTGAAAAAAAGATAACCTCTTTAACAAGTGGTGCTGGAAAAACTGGCTTTCCATATGCTGAAAACTAAAACTAGACCCATGCCTATCACCATGCACCGAGCTAAAGTCAAAATGGATCAAAGATCTAATTATTAAATCAGAAACACTAAATCTGCTGGAAGACAAAGTAGGTAGAAATCTTGAAGACATAGGACCAGGCAGAGAATTAATGAACAAAAATCAAACTGCATGGGAAATGCTTCCCAGAATCAACACCTGGGATCCTGTCTTATTAAAAAGTTTTTGTATGTCAAAAGATATCTCCAACACAGTGAAAAGAAAGCCCACAAGTTGGGAAAAAAAATCTTATTCAACTGTCCCTCAGACAAAGGACTTCTATTTAGGACATATAAAGAATTTTAAAAAATCAGGACCCCAAAATTCAAAGACCCAATCCAAAAACGGACATCCGAGATAAATACACACTTCTCAGCTGAAGAAATGCAAATGGCAGATAAATACCTGAAAAAATGTTCAGCATCATTGGTCATTAGTGAAATGCAAATTAAAACAATACTGAGATTCCATCTAATTTCAGAAAGAATGGCCAGGATCAAGAAAACCACCAATAACAAATGCTGGAGAGGCTTTGGGAAAAAGGAACTCTTCTGCATTGTTGGTGGGAGTGTAGACTGGTGCAGCCACTGTGGAAATCAGTCTGGAGGTTTGTCAAGAAACTGGGATTGGAAGTCCCATTTGACCCAGCTATTCAACTTTTGCATATATTCTCAGAACAGAAAACATCATACCACAGTGATATATGTGCACCGATGTTTATAGCAGTACAATTTGTAATAACCAAATGTTGAAAACAACCCAAATGCCCATCAACTGAGGAATGGATAAAAAAGATGTAGTATTTTTATACAATGGAGTATTACTCAGCTATAAAGAAAGATCACACTGAGGTTTTTATAGGTAAATGTTGTTGGGAGCTGTTGAAGCTGGAAAATGACCCAGACATGACCTTACCAAAGTAACAAAGAGCACCTGGCTCAACCACGTGAAAAATGCTCCTACAGCCCAGCAAAACAGGAGTCTCCTAAACATTCCAGGCCTGGGTTGCTAGGCAGAGGGGCTGAAATTGGCATCATCCTTCCCTGTATATAAATAAACCCGCAACATTGGTTGAGCAGTTCCTTTCCTTCCATCAGGAGGATAAGGGCTCCACCTGACTCCAACTTTGTCTCTGTCTTTATTTTCTCATCCTCTAGTGGTCCTTCACCCCAAGAACCTCAGGAGCTGCATGGGTCATGGCAGATGTGACTTGAGGCCATACTCATAAGTGAAATAAGTCAAACTCACATGTGTAAATACCATGTTGTTTCCCTAGTGTAAGAAACTGAAAGAGTAAATAAGATGCAAAATCTTCAATAAATATTGTGAAAGGGTGGGAACCTTCTTAAAGGGGTAAAATAATACAGAGAGAGAAAAGGAGAAAAGAAGGAAGGGAAGAGAAATAATATATAAATTTGCATATATGCATTTAGGATACCTGAGATGACTTTACTACTGAATCTCTTAGTTCTTGGAACAAAACAGTTAACATTCATAGGATAAAATCAATTTTGCAAGTCTATATCTGGTAATCTGAGTAACTGTTTTGAAGATAACTAAGCAAGATAACAACCTTTTTTATGTTCCTACAACCTAGTTTTGCAAGCCTATTCTGTTGTATATATGTTATATGAGGCTTTGAGGGGGGAGACACAGGACCATAACCATAACAGTGCACATTAGATTCCCAAGTAGTTTCATCACCAGAGAGTCTGAGTGCTCACACTCCAGTAACTCCTACGATCCCTCCACCATAATATTGACGCTAACTCAGACTCAGGACTTCTCTCTGCCAGGTTGCAGGCATTCTTGCAGAGTCTGTTCCAGTTTGAGTTTTTGGTTTAGGAACTCTTGCTGTCTCTGTTCCTGGGTGAGATGTTGGATTCAGCAGACCGGATCACTGGCACAGAATTATTTACTGAGTCAGGATTATTCCTATTCAATTGAATCAGCTATAGTAGTAACAGGCCAATTCATCACAGTGGTATCTATCTGGGCTGGTTGAGAAATAATATTCCAGGAGACCCTGTTTTGGGTCTCCCCTTAACCTAGAGAAGAAATCCACAGCTATACTGTAATCATTGTAACAACCCAAGTCTTGACCCATCGTCCATGTGTGCCAAATGCAATGGGTGTGTCTCTCTCACTGGAGAAAAACAGCTCTCAACTGTAATTTTATAGAATCAGTTATATAAATCACAGGAGGTGAGGGTTGGGTAAAGCAAGATGGAGAAAGAAAAAAAAGAAAAGAAAAAAGAAATAAAAGGTTTTTAAAAAAAGTCCTCTGCTCTGTGGTATAGAAGGAGGAAATAGGACGGGGCAAAGGATCCTAATTATGATAAGGATATGTTATATTTTAGAAAGGGCCAACAGGGAAAAGGGGATACAAAACTGGTAGTCGGAAATGGGGATGGGAAATGATTCTATGATTGATATAAATATTAGAGAAAAAACTTAAGGGAGTCAAATGAAAAGGTGGAGAGGAAAGAAAAGAAAAAATTGAGAATGAATAAAACAGGAGAATGAGGTCAGGTGAAGAGATATGGGTGAAAGTAGGAGGGATATAAGTGGACAAGGGAGAATTCCCTCACCCTCTGTAGATTATTGGGAGGTGAAAAAAGGCAAGAATAAGTGAATCCACACATACACAGACACTCCCATAAAAGAAAAAGTATGAAATAATGAAATAAAAGTGCACCTAGGGGGGTTGTATAGAAGGAGGAAAGTGACAAAGATTAAAAAATAAAACGTTTTAAAAAGTTAAAATAAAAAAGAAAAATAATACAATCAAACAAAGAAGAGTAAATGAAAGTTTTCCATTGGTTTGGATGCGTGGCTCCTTTCCTCAGCCTGGGGTTGAGGAGCCGAGCTCAGGCCAGGACCCCTCTGTTCACTCTGGAAGCCTAAGGTGGCCATTCGCCCCCAGAACAGTGCTGGGCATAGAACTCCACTTGCAGTGGGACCATGGCACCAATGTGAGCTGCAGTCCTGGGTAGCTCAGGCTGAACCTGGCCTCTGATGCTAAGAACCCAGTCTGTTTCTCCAGTCCTTGCCTCTCAGCAGGACTCCCCCTAGTCTGCTCTCCAACTGCCAGCAGTCTCCCAGGACTGTCTTTCCCTCACCCACTCTGGGAAGCCAAGGGGCTGCTCTAGCACTGAAGTTCAAACACCCAGCCCTTTCCTACAGTGGTGTCCCCGTGAGTTCCTCCTCCATCACTGTGACCATGGGCACTTGCACCAAGGTCACTCACCAACTGTTGACTCTGGAGGGTCACTCCAGAAACCCTCCACTCACCTCAATTCCTCTCCAAGACATTGCTTTCCAGACTCTAGATACTTGTCCTGGTGAACCTGAGTAGCCAGCACTCACTGATCTGCCATTTTTTCAGCTGTTTTTTGTTTTTATGTTAGCCAGCCTGACAGGTGTGAGGGAATATGTTATTACTGTTTTGACTTGCATTTCCTGGATTATTTGTGGTTTAGAGCATTTTCTTCCTATGCTTGTTGGCCATTTATGTGTCTTGTTTGGAGAAATGTCTAAGTCCTCCAACTCATTTTTAAATCGTGTTACTTTTATTTATTTATTTTTTCTATTGAGATGTCAGAATTACTTATATATTTTGGAGAATTAGCCCCTTATCTGATATATGGTTTGAAAATATTTTCTTCTATTTGAAGGTTGCCTCCTAAATCTTTTGATTACTTCCTTTGCTATACAAAATTTTTGGTTCAATGTAGTTCTCCTTATTTACCTTCATTTTTTTAAGTATAAAAACAAAAATGGTGTTTACTAAAGTTTAGCATGGATAGTTTCATGACTAATGAAAAAGTAAGCCACATATTTTGAAGACATATTGGCTAAGATTGATAAAAATATATTTTCAAGAGGTTTCTATCCTGTTCACAAGTAAAACACATACACTGAAGGCCTTTAGATTGTTTATTGTACGTACCAAGAGTTAGCATGGTCTCTTGCACTGAGTGGCTGTCCTGGATAATCCACTGAAGGGAGACACTTAGTCCACCTTGATGAAGCCCATACGTTTTGTATACTGATGGACACACTGGCGGCATCTGTTAGAGGCCACACTTCTGGATCAGACCATGCCAGTTTGAGTGAGAACCCTGGCTGAATTTCCTCTGCTGACTCCAGAAGAGCTGCTGGTGACCCGCGATGCTTCCAGAGGTCCAAGGAGGCAAAAAGAGCTACCGTATTGTGATTTTTGTTGATTGTGCTCATGGTATCTATGAAATCATCATCAGGACCAAAATGGTAAAGGTTTCCCCCTATATCTTCTTAAGTTCCAAATCCTATGTTGAGGTTTTAAATTCATTTTGAATTAGTTTCTTTCTGTGGTATAGTATATAAGATCAAATTTCATTTGCATGGATATAAGCTGTTTTCCCAACATCACTTGTGGAAAAGTCTATTCTCCCTATTTTGCATTCTTGGCACCATTATTTGATCAGTTGACTATATGTGTGGATTTATTTCTGGGAGCTGCATTCTATTCCCTTGGTTTATATGTCTGTCTTTATGCCAATGGTACACTGATTTTTAGTACTGTAGCTTTCTAACTTATTTTGAAATCAGGGAGTATGATGCCTCTAACTTTGTCCCTCTTTCCCAAGAGAGATATACCTATTTGCAACAATTCTTATGTTCCATATGAATTTTAGGATTTTCTTCCACTTCTAAGAAAGATACCTTTAGAATTTTGATAGAGATTGCATTAAATATTTAGATCACTTTGGGCAGAATAGATATTCCAATTCATAAAAACAGGCTGTCTTTCCACTGTGTCTACTTTTTTTTTTCACATTTACTAAGTTTCAATATAAAGTTTTTTACCTCCTTAAATTTATTCCTAGATATTTTATTTCTTTTGACACTATATAAATGTGACCATTTTCTTCATTTTCTTTTCAGATATTTCATTGTCTTTGTATGGCAGTAGAGCTAATTTTTCTGTGTTTATTTTGTATCCTACAGTTTTACTGAATTCATTTATAAGTTTTGGTAGTTTTTCAATGGAGTCTAGAGTTTTCTATGTATAAGATGATGTCTCCTGAAAGTAGGGAAATTTTACCTCTTATTTTTAGATATTTTCTCTTTTTCTAGTGTTATGCTTTTTGTCTGGCTGTCCCTTCAAAGCCTCATGTAATCATGGACTTGGCTGAGTCTGGCGTTTCTGATTGGTTTGTTGTCTAGTGCTGGAATTGGCAATGTAAGTGCTGCACCCTGCCCAGGAGTGAGTAACCAGAGTACAGCATAAGGAAGGGAAGGAGGCATGCCTTTCCATTTTTTATCCTTTTCCCTCTTGTCTCTTTTGGCCACTATGAAGGGTTAAACCTCAGCCATGCCACCCTGCCTTGGAACCAGCTGAGTATGGACTGCAACCTCCAAAAAATTGTAAGCTAAACAAACGTTTCCTTCTGTCTCCAAGCCTTGCTCTAACAATCTCTCTCTCTGTCTCTCACTCTCTTTTAATTTCATGAATAGGTGATTCATTTTTTCAGTATGGATTTTAGCAACCTCAACGTGTGACATTTTTCTTTCTTTAATTGGCCATGGATTTTCATTTTTTCACTTAAAGGAAACATTTAAATCTCCTTTATGGCATACCCAAATTTTCAGCTTTATTATTCTTGCACTCTGGGGCCAGTATTAAGAGCGCTTTTAAGCAAATATGGGCTGCTTGAGCATAAATGTTGTGTGATACTAGTGCAGTTGGCTTGACAGTCAAGGTAGCTACTAATAGGTGAGTAAAGTATAAAGAGTGTATACACTGGACAAAAGATAAGTCATATCTGGGTAGTACAGGGGGAATGATATGAGTTCTCATTATGCTATTCAGAACAATGTGCAACTTTAAATCTATGTGCTGTTTATTTCTGGAATTTTTTCCATTTAGTTTTTTTCGGACACATTTGACTTCAGGTAACTGAAAAAATAGAAAACAAAAACATGGATAATAGAGGAACTACTGTGTTTTTGTCACAACTTACATCTATTTATCTTGCATATTTTCATGATATTTTTATTTACTGCTATTTTAAATACTTTTGTCTTAATTATTATACTCAAAAGTAATTTACCCATTATTACAGTAATTTAATGTTTTTTAGTTGTCTATTTATTTGTGAGTTCATACTGTCATCTTATGCTATTATGCTGCTGTTCAGTGTCTTTTTATTTCAATTTGAAAAACTCTAACTTTTTTTGCAAGATAGGTCTAGAGGTGATGATCTTTCTATTTCTGATCTGGGCAAGTTTTTATCTCTGCTTTATTTCTGAAAGAAAGTTTTTCTGGGTATGGTGACTTGGTTGGCAGGTGTTTTTTTTAATTTTTCCTTTCAGCCCTTTGAATATATCATTGCATTTCCTATTGGCCTTTAAGAGTTTTGCTAAAAATTTGGTTAGTAGTCTTTTGCAGTTTTTTTTTTTTTTTTTTTGGTACATGACAATTTTTTTTCTCTTGCTGTAGTTAAAGTTCTCGTGTTGTCTTTGGCACTTGGGAATTTGTTATAATGTATTGTGCTGTGCATTCCATTTGGTTCTTATTTGGTATAATTTGGACAATATGAGAATTTATTTCCTTCCCTGGATTAGAGAAGTTTTCTGCTTTTATGTCTTTGAACAAACTTTCTGATCCTTTTACCTCTCTTTTCCTTCTGAGTCTCCTATAATGTGGATAATTGTCTGCTTGATGGTGTTCCATAATTCCCTTCAGCTTTACTTATTCTTTTTTCCCCTTTTGTTCCTCTGAGTAGATTATTGCCAGTGACTTAGTTTTGAGTTTACTGATCATTTCTTCTGCTAGTATGATGTCTCACCCTTCCAGTAATTTTTCAGTTTACTTTTGTCCCTAATCACCTTGATTTTTTGGTTTTGTTTTATTTTTTATTTTATTTTATTTTATTTATTTTTTTTTGAGACAGGGTGCTGCTATGTAGACCAGGCTGGCCTCGAACTCACAGTGATCCTCCTGCCTCAGCCTCCCGAGTACTGGCATCTTGATTTCTATTTGGCATGTCAAAAATATTTTATTTGTCTTTGTTGACATTCTTATTTTGACCTTGATCATAAGACTTATTTATGAGACATTTTTAATTCTCTGTGAAGTAAGTCACATTTCCTTAGGATTTGCTTCTGGAGATTTAACTGGTTCCTTTGTTTGAAACATCTTTTGTCTTGTTCCTCATTTTCCCTAACTTTGTGTTGTTGTCTGCTTTGTCTAAAAACAGGAATCTTTCCCAGTATTAATGGACTAGGCTCATACAAGAAAAGACTCCTACCAATCAGCCTGTACAGATTCCGATAGTCTCTAACAACCCTTTCCCTCCCAAGTGATAAGCAGGCAGTTACAGTTTTGTCTGTTCACTCTGTGCTGAGCCCTGGCATAGGAGGACTCTATCAGCCTAAGACACCATCTCTGTTCTTTCCCTGGTGGCTACAATGCACACAATCTATCAGTGCTTCAAGACTGGAAAGGCATGTGCGCGTTTTTGAGCCTCCCCTCAAAAGTTGAGTCAATGAACACCCAGAACTACTCTTTTATTCCCCAAGGGGAAGTTGAGAACTTGGATTTCTCACCACTCGCTAAGTGCTGCACAAGGAGAAGGATCAATGGCATCAGTGGATCAGGCCAAGCCACAGACTCCATTCTTTCTGGGTACCCAGTTGTGCTTCTACACTAAACAGAGGATTCCTCAGGGAGAACAAGGTGCCCAGCGGACAGCATCCTTCCTGCAGCTTTGGTGAGTCTGGTTTCATGTTTTTTTGAGGTGCAGGAGCTTTTCAGTTAGTTTCTGATTTCTCAAGAAAGGAATTTTTCTATGGATTGTTACTGAATAGGAATGATTTTTTTGGGAGAAGGGAAGTCCACTCCTTGTTCCACATGATTTTATTTTTAAACTGTGAGTGTGGATTTCTAAAATAAAATAAAAATTAAGTATAAGCATAAATATAGCCATACTTTGCATTTAATTTCCAAAAACTCTTTCAAAGTAATCTTTTATACTTGGAGCTGGTATCTGTTCTTTCTAAACAGATGATTATAATGCTGACCCAGCTGTCAGAGCAGGAGCAAGAGAGCTATATTTTTCACATATCTTAAATATCAAACTCAGAGTTTGAAGTAGTTGTCTTAGCTCGAACTCTCTTTTTATCCAAGACTTCATAAACACTTTAACATACTAGCCATTGGCTATTCATGAATATTGAATAAATAATGTTCCACAGAGTCCTTGCTAACAGGTCTCCTTGTCTTACGTGAGATGGAAAATAGTTGTTCTAAAGAATGAAAGTTCATTCTAAACAGAATCAAAGGGAGTTACATATGGCATTTTTATTATTGGGGCACAAGTTTTATGTTTTTAGTAATCATGTTAAATTCCTTGCACTTTCTTTGAATCCTTTGTTCTTGAGACATCTTTCCATGATCCCTAAATAGAATCTCCTTCCCACTATTTTTCTCTTGATTCCATTTATGTTAGTTTCAGACCACCATTTAAGATAAATTTTCTTCATGAAATCCACTCAAATAGCTTTACCAACCTCCACATCCATTATTCCACTATTTCATTTCTCTTAGAGCCGATGTTTTGTATTACATTAATTTGTTCCTGTTTTCATGTTGTCTTTGCATGTGTTGTTATATCTTTTCATCTGCATTTTGTTCCCCTATTATATTGTAAATTCCCTGAGAATGAGAACAATGTCTTTATCTTCATTTGCATATCTCCATGGCATCTAGTGGAGAATGCTATTAGAAGGCAGCACTCATTAAATCAAATTTTCACTGACAAAATCATGTCTGGGTGGGGTAAATATAAATTATGCGGCACTCAAAATAGCTGTTACACAATTTTTCTTCTAAAAGTTCTCTGAGAAATACACATGACTCATATTGTGTAGAGGATACATGCTGAGAGGTTCATAAAACACTCATAAGCCAATGTACTGATATAATTTTTAAAGTATTTCAAGTGATAGCAAAATGCAATTGATTTTCTTATGTGTGTGTGTGCACAAGTTTAGACAAATAGTATTCATTCATTTAAATAATATAAAAAATAAATGACAGAATTTTATAGTATAATCTTTCCCCTCATCATAAAATATGTAGCCAGGTTGATGCTAAGATTGATAGAATTTCCAGCAGATGTGGCTTTTTACAGTACCCACGGTATATTTAACCCCCCTTTTAATTTTTAGAAACTTCATTCAGCCTCACTTTTCAGTCTCACCAAAGTTATGTTAAACTCACAGCTCTAGAATTCTACTTCTAGTTCCCTAAACATAAAAATATTAAAGTTGGGTGTATTTGTTTAGTGCCAGTAATTTCCAAATAGGGAAGAGCAACTGAATCAGGAAGGACTTCATATGGGTCCTACTTCCCGCTCCCAGAAGGTATCATTTAGGAGTTAGGACTTAGAAATGAATAATTTTAAGAAGCATCACTTATTTCTGAATGTGGGAAATCAGCTTAATGATTTGGTGGGGTCTCTTCATTATAGATATAATCAGGCTCCGTTACACCCACGTGTATGCACAGGTGTGTGTGTGCATGGTAAATTATCATGCTGCTTCTCTCGATTTCTAGCTCCTAACTCCCTTCAACCCCTGTGCCCAGTGCCAGGGGCTCATATCTGCCTCCATTATTTATTTGCACTGTTCCATCTTCCAGCCTTTCTCATCTGCAATATCCTCTTTTGTCTTTTTTTGCAAGTCAAACCCTTAAGGTGCATATCTACCATGTGCTTCTCTTGTAGCACGTTCATGCTGCCATCATTGACACTTCTCCTTTAACCAGTTATCTGACACCAATCATATATCCCAGACAGGAACCCTTCAGGGCTGACGGCATCAACAAGTGATGTAGTCTGAAAGTACCATAATACCTCAGTTTCTAAAGAAATGTAATTCTCAAACTTTACTGCACAAATGTCCTGCTGCTGTATTGTTAGTCTGTCTGGTGATTATTTTAATATATACATATATTGCATTATCATTTAGCTTTCAGTTTGATTTTATCTCTCATTAAATTTAAATCTCACGTGGAATTCTGTATTTTCCGTATCTCTGTAGCATCTAGTATAGCACATACACATCTATATACAATAAACTATTAATAAATTCCTGAGGCAAACAATTGAATTTGTCAAAAACTGATATTCACAAACATTTTATCCCATATTTGACAATAACACCTTTCTCTGAACCATAATTACCCCATGAGAAGGCTGATTTCCGTAAGTCTGCTAGGTATGAAGTTTGGCACATATGTGTCACCTTCAGGATGCATTAGTATCAGCCTGGGGTCAACTGTGTTCTGAGTACAATTTCATTCTTAGCACTGATGAGCAGCAGGCATACATGCATGCCTGGTCTGATAGGAGAGTTTCGATCTCACGTCCTTTTCATCTCTCCTTTATCCTTTCATCACTTGACAAAGAAATTCGCTGTTGTTCATAAATGGATTTTGTGTTCTCAGATGCATGAAAGAATTAAAGAAGGGAAGATAGTGAAGCAAGAAGACGCTCAGTCACAGATCGTGCAGTCAGTCACACAGTGACCTGAGGAGGTGCGGCTCTGCCACTGAGAGCTGGGTATCTCAGCAAAGTTACTTTACTTTGTATCTCAACTGCTCCATGTGTAAAATGGGAATAAAAACAGAAAAGATGCTAAGGACTCAAAGAAATGATATTTTAAAACCCCTTAGAAAGTTCACTGGCAAAAAGAGTGGCACGTAAATGTCCATGTTATGGTTTACTGAAATGGACAACAGTGAAATTATTGATTTATAATTTTAAATGTTTGCACCACCTAAAGAATTTCAATCATGTTACTATTCAAACTTGTATAAACAAATCAAGTCTCCTATATTCTGCATGCTTCTTTCCTTTGTTGTTTTAAATCAATTATTAAACAGGAGAAAAGACATCACGACAGTTAATTTTGTAACTTGGAATGATTCCTAAGAGAGACAAAAACTCTTCTCACTGGAGGATATTAAGTCTATCTTATAAATAAATAAGGAAATAATACTTATTACCTTGAGGAGTCTTGCAGGTAATTCTGTAAGACTCTTGGCCTGCAGATTCCTATAGCTAAGTTGCTAACCATGTGCTGAGTGAGTCATTGTGTAAATCAGTGGTTATTACCAACCCAGGCAAAATCTCCTTTCTAAAAACGCCCCCGCATTAAAGATGTGGCAAGGCCTTGAACATTCCTACACACATTTAAAAAGTGCTCCCCACCCTTCAGACTTTTGCAACTTTTAAAGGAGATTTGAAGTAGATTTCCAAACTAACAAATCTCTAGAAAGAGTATTTTATGAATAAACCTACTTGCTATAGGGCATCAAACAGGTGTCTGGAGTTGAACCAAAAAAAAGGACCAGGGGGATTCCCACAAGGGAATTCCCGTGCCATCCAGAGACAGGGCGGGCTGGGATTTCAAAGAAAGAAGCACTGAGCACCAGGGAGTCCATCCAAAGCATTTACCATAATGCTCACTTACAGAGTGTCACAGCTTCTCCAGGAGTCGGGCAGCAAGATGTTCTACCTAGTGACGTCCATAGCAAGAGGCGCGGGTTTAGAGCTTTCAGGAATTTGGGGTTCAGGAATAGGGCCAGGTTCAGTGTTCAGTGTTTTAGGGTAATAACCTAAATATGTTTATCAATGACAGGAAATGTTCAAGGGCCATGTTTGGGCTCGAGCTTGCTAGGAAAATCCCATCACTGACTGGGTACCAAGTACCCAAGGTGCCCTGAGCTTTTCAGTCAAAACACAGGAAAAAGTGAGGGGCCCCGGGGGACCATATGAGACTGTGGCATGGAAAACTGCAGAGAGTGTGTCAGATTCAGTTTACGTGTTGTCATCTTCTGCTCACAGCATTGCACATTCTTTGTCCTTAAATATGCGTGTGAAAAGTAAATTAGTTAAATTAAAATATCCCATTTTAAAAAATGCATGACACCTAAGAAACAAAAATTTCTTAGTTAAGAACAAAAATATATTCTGCTTCATGAAAAATATATCTTAGAAGTATAAATTTCATTGCCATCTCAGCAATATCTATCTTATCCCTACTACTTCATTTTCCATATGTATAGCCCTTAAAATATTAGAAATGCTCATGGCATGTGATTGGCTGTTAGTTTCTGACTTTAAACAGGTATGCAAATATTTTGCACACTTAAAATTTGCAGAATCGTTGTAATGAAACTCTTTCCAATGATTAGCTTGCACATTTATGTCAGTGAAGACAAGGCGACTAACATCCTCTAATTTATACTTTAAATTTGCTGGTGTTGCTTTGGAAGACAGAATATATGCGAATGATATATAAACCTCATAATTTAGTATAGACTCCATAGGTTGGAGGATGAAATCATTTAGTCAGCCCAATAAATATTTTACATTGGAGGAGTGAACAGTGCTGAATTCCAGTGCCTCAGTTTATCCCTCCCAGCTCAGAAGCTTACCAATTCATCTTTTAAAACATATGCATGAAAAGAGACTACACGAGTAGTTGCACTATTGCCAAGAAGCAGGTCAGAGAAACTCTGTTACAACGTGATATTGGGCTGAATTACTTAAAGTATAAAAACCACTGCTACTCTTGGACCTTGTTCCTTGGGAACTAAACTAATGCGAGGTGTCCCAAGACTCACTAGGTAAGGGCTTAGTAATTTCTTGGAAAAAATTGCAATTTTGGATATCTGGAAAATCATCACAGAGAAGCAAGAAAAAAACTACTATTTCTGTGAAAGAAATTTGGGAGAAATCTAATTTCCAAGTAGGTATGCATTTTTAAAAATGTCTAAATGTATCCCAAGTTTGTATTTAAGAGGCTCGAACTTGAATTTAAAGACTGTAAGCATATAGAATTTTCAACAAAGCCTCACAGATCATCATTCAATGAAGTTTTATCAAAACACAACTCTTTTATTTAGGTGATAGAATGCATAATGAATATCAAATATAATTAACTATCCTCAAAATCCTCAACAAATAGCTGCAGGTTGGAATATGCTATGCAAAGGTAATTTATACTCATGGTCAGAGGCTTCACTGTCCATCAATAAATCTTAATATATGTGGTACAGTTTTGCTGATCACTCTATGGCAAATTTGCTGGAAAAATAAGGTGACTTATGGAAGTCTAAAATGCTCAACTTCTCATGCAAATAAATAATTTTAATTTAAATTTGAGAGAATGTGTACCTTTATTTTAATAAATAAATTATAAAATGAGTATTAGTGTATTTATTTAATCAAAATACCATCATTTCAGACTGGCAAAGGAAGTAGAATTTTCCTCAAATCGATGATGCAATAATTTCAACTGTAAAGTTTACCTGCTATTCTATATAGCAATCTTGCCACATAGAGGGGTATTATCAGAGTGCAA
Organism: Dasyprocta punctata; assembly: GCA_004363535.1. Classification (NCBI taxonomy): domain Eukaryota; kingdom Metazoa; phylum Chordata; class Mammalia; order Rodentia; family Dasyproctidae; genus Dasyprocta; species Dasyprocta punctata. The sequence continues at coordinate 56,263 of RJWM01012002.1, forward strand.
ATTATTCAGTAGAAATCTGTGTCAGTTGATGTAATGTTTAACTACTGAAATTTAAGAATTCAGAATCCCTGGACATGTTTCGTCCTACCTCACTACAGGTACTCCCCTGTCATACCCTGCAGCAATTTCTTAGTCCTTCCATATGGCTAGCAGGACTACAGACAAGTACATGCAAAAACTCATGACATGAAGTGAAACTGAATAATTTATGTCACTCAACTAAGGAAGTTCATGTCAGCATTCAGTTAAATAAATGTGTGGTGAATTTTAATTCCAGTTGTGAAATTCAGCAGATGATTATGCTTTTAAATTATATTAATAAACATAAAACCCATAGTCTTTCAGAGATGAATGATCTCTAATTTTCAGTTATGCAGGTAGTTGTTAATATAAATAGAAAATGATATTAAGCATACAATTCTGTACAGTGAGGATTTATATATAGCTAGATAATCTTGCCAGTTTTATTGGATACAGTCTGTTAAATGAGAAATCTGATTGGATTGATATACACAATATCAGAAGCTCTAGCTATATTTGGAAAAGAGCACAGGATTCAGAATACAGAAAAATTGAAAGCCTGAATCTGCTTATCTACTTGGAATTAAACCTTGAGTTAATTATTTGGCTTCCTTAAGCTTAAATTTCTTCATTGTGGAAATTTGGGAAATGATCATTAAAATCCCTTCTTTAAAATTTTAAAACTCTATCACCTATGTTATATTTACATTTCATTAAGAAAAAAGATAAAGGTAGAAAAAATAAAGCCATGTTCACTAAATAGGATATGGTAAAGTAACATCATGCTCCAAATACATCTAATGATCATGACCTGAGTAAATTTCTTACAAATTAGCAATTGTTACCAATAATCTTTATGAAAAAGTAGAAAAGAGACAGAATAAATAGAATTTCCCTACTCCTCTACCCCCAGAGCTGGAGGAAAGGAGGTAGTTGTGGGCTGGGCATATAGCTCAGTAGCATAAGTGCCTGCCTGGCGAGTGCAAGGTCCTGAGTTTGATTCCCAGTAACAACAACAACAGCAACAACAACAAAAAAAAAGAAGGTAGTTGTTAGATACAGCTGAGACACTTGTCCTTGGTGGGGGAAACTGGGACATATTTCCTGCCCTCCATTCTCACAAACCAACCAGAACACTTCCTTCTTCCTGTCTACTTAAACTGGGTTTGACAGATGGTGGATTTCTTTACTTGATGAGAACAATATTTTGTCAAAAAACTTGTAACAGCAACATGAGTGAACAATGCGAATATGAAGTCTCCTCCACAACCAAGAAAACCGACATGGGCATCAGGCACACGGACATGCATCGTGGTCCACTAAAGGTGAAGAAAGTGCAAAGAAAACAATGTGATTCTTTTGTCGACCAACCCAGCAAAGACTAAACTTCACACAGAACCCAGATTTTACGAGACAGGAAAACTGGTCTATTGTTTAGTGCATAAATTATCACAGTCAGTGCTAGGAAATTAGGCAACTGGTATCAAAGCATAAACTGTGCATTTCATTTGAATTAGCAGCTCATTTCTAGGAATTTATGTTAAGGTTATAATTGTCCGAGTTCAAGAAAACTTTTTCTCAAAGATGTGGATTGGAGCATTTAGTAGAACAGCAACTGTATTTAAGTAATACTTATCAATGTAAGAAAATTAATAG
>RJWM01012003.1:0-57905 GCA_004363535.1 Dasyprocta punctata
CTAGAGAAAGCATTCCTGAAATTCATCTGGAACCAGAAAAGACCTAGAATAGCAAAGGCAATTCTGGGCAACAAAGGGAAGGCAGGAGGCATCACAATCCCTGACTTGAAACTACACTACAAAGCTACTGTGATAAAATCAGCATGGTACTGGAATCAAAACAGACCTGAAGATCAATGGAATAGATTAGAAGATACAGCCACAACTACAAACACACTCAGCCACCTCATCTTTTACAAAGGGGCCAAACAGGTACATTGGAAGAAAGACAGCCTCTTTAACAAATGGTGCTGGAAAAACTGGCTTTCTATATGCCGTAAACTAAAACTAGATCTATGTCTATCACCATGCACTAAAATAAAGTCAAAATGGATCAAAGATCTGAATATAAAAACAGAGACACTAAATTTACTAGAAGACAGAGTAGGTAAAAATCTTGATGACATGGGAGTAGGCAGAGAGTTCATGAACAAAAATGAAATTGCACAGGAAACACTTCCCAGAATCAACAACTGGGATCTCATCTTACTAAAAAGTTTTTGCATGTCAAAGGAAATCTCCAACAGAGTGAAAAGAAAACCCACGAACTAGGAAAATATCTTAGCCAATTGTCCATCAGACAAAGAACTTCTATCTAAAACATATAAAGAATTAAAAGAAATCAGGTCCCTAAAATTCAAGGACCCAATCCAAAAATGGGCATCTGAGATGAATACACACTTCTCAGAGAAAGAAATACAAATGGCAAATAAATATATGAAAAAATGTTCAACATCAATGGTCATTCTGGAAATGCAAATTAAAACAATGCTGAGATTTCATCTCACTCCAGAAAGAATGGCCAAGATCCAAAATCAACCAACAACAAATGCTGGAGGGGCTGTGGAGAAAAAGGAACTCTTCTCCACTGTTGGTGGGAGTGTAGACTGGTGCAACCACTGTGGAAAACAGTGTGGAGATTCCTCAAGAGGCTAGGATTAGAGATCCCATTCAACCCAGCTATCCCACTTCTGGGCATTTTCCCAGAAGAATTGAAAACATCATACCACAGTGATATTTGTGCACCCATGTTTATAGCAACCCAATTTGTAATAGCCAAATCTTGGAAACAACCCAAGTGCCCATCAATCAAAGAATGGATAAAAAAGATGTGGTATTTTTATACAATGGAGTACTACTCAGCTATTAAGAAAGATTGCATTGAGACTTTTATAAGTAAATGGTCACGACTCGGGACCATACTCATAAGTGAGATAAATCAAACCCACATGTGTAAATACTGCATTGTCTCCCTAGTGTAAGAAATGGAAAAAGTATATATGATCCAAAATCTAAAATAAATACTATGTAAGGGTAAAAAGCAGCTCAACGAGTAAAAGTAATTGGGAAGGGAAAAGGGGGAAAGAGAAAAGGGAAAAGGAAAAGATATAAATATGTATAAATGTATATGTAAGATAACTAAAATGAACATACTGCTGAATTCATTTGCTATTGAGAAAGAACAATTAATACTCCTATGATTGGATCAGTTTTACATGTCTATGTCTGTTAATGTAAGTAACCATTTTAAAAATAACAATATACAATATTGCAACCATTGTCAAGTTTCTATCATCCTGTTTTGTAAACCTGCAATGTTACTGTTGTGTATTTACTCTAGTCATTTTTTTTGTCTCTTTTGCTTGTTGTCTTTGTTATATATGTTTTTTTTGTTTTTCTTCTTCGTTTAAAGAAAAAAAAAAAGCACCTTAACATGTTCAATGACCCATCAGTTACCACTATGCCCAGGTAGGACGCAAGGCAGGTGAGGGTAGCTGGAGGCTCTGCCCTACATGTTTGCCAACTTTACACTTCCACAAGGGCTAGAGCTTCCTACTTCAGTTCCTCCCAGAGCTGTGACTCCCTGCTCCTTGTTCCAGGAATTCCTCTCTGTCTTCCATGCTATTGAGGCTTAAACATGAGCAAGTGAAAGAAATATGATCAAACTCTTCCTTCCACGGGCTCACAGCCTGCATCACTAACAAAAACGAAGCAGTCAGGCTGCTCCTCTGCTTGGAGGCCAGGGTAGATGTGTGGGGTCCAGGTGGGGCAGGGGCAGGGACTAGACTGACACAGTACCCAGAACAATATCAGAGAGTACATCCAAGGCAGCAGGACATTTCACAGTCCTTAGCAGGTACAAAAGTCATAGAAAATCATGGTTCAAAGCCGTAAATGACAGGAAGCGCATGAAAACACAAAGCACAGAGCTATGACAATGACAAGTTGGGACTGAAATGTTGTTGTCTTTTTTTTCTGTCCATCATAAGAGTTCAAGGTTGAGATATCAACCTGAAAACTTAACTGAAAGTCCATATATACAAAGTCAAATTCCCATCTAGTACATAATATAAAGCTTGCCAGAAACTCCTACTGGTTCAAAACCAGTCAGAATTAAATGCCTATATCTTGTACTCTGAGTAACTACTTGAAAGATAACAATACACAATGTATTAACCATTGTTATCCTCCTATTATCTTGTTTTGAAATTTTGTTTTATTTTTTCTCTTTAAAATTGAAAACATAGGGGGGAAAAAGCCAGTCAGACTTTTTCTGGGTATGTTCAATTATTCTTGAAACTTCTTCAAGGTAAGTAAATAAATGCCTGGACTTTTTTGTCAGCTTTTGTTTTATTTTGTTTTGTTTTGTTTTTAGACAGTATCTTAACTTTGTAGTCCAGGGTGGCTTTGAATTTCTTTTTTTTTTTTTTTTTTTTTTGCGGCACCGGGGATTGAACTCACAGCCTCGCGCTTGCCAGGGCAGGCGCTTAAGGGCTTAAGGCACTGAACCAAACTCCCGGCCCTGGTTTTTTGAGGCAGGGTCGCACTATGTAGCCCAGGCCGGCCTCGAACTCACAACGCTCCGCCTACCTCAGCCTCCCGAGTGCTGGGATTAAAGGCGTGCGCCACCACGCCCAGCTTGAATTTCTTATGTAGCCTAAACTGTCCTCAAACTTGCAATCTTCCTGTCTCCACCTCCTAAGTGTTAGGATTACACCTAACACAGCCTGTCTGGCAGGCACGAGGTTGTGAGTTTGATCTCCGGTGCTGTAAAAAAAAAAAAGAAAAGAGAAAAAAAAGGAGTGATGCAAGAAAGAAATAGGGACTAACCAAATGTGCCAAGTGCTTCTAAGAAATAAAGGAAAAATAGGTATGGCCATTGGATTTGACCCATAAAGGTCATTAGTGACCTTGATGAGAGAAGTCTCTGAGGCAAACATTAATAAAAGCCCAACCAAATGGAGTAGGTGAGAGATTGGAGGTGTGGAAACTGAACCAAAGCTGTAGGTAACTCTCAAGACACTTTTTGTGAGGAGATGCAAAATTTAGGCCAAGAACCAGAAGTAGGTGTTGTCATGGTTTATATCTAATTGTCCCCCAAGGATCTCATGCACTCTGAGGTGGACTTTTGGAAGAGAATTGGACCATAAAATGCTATAGCTGACTTGACATTAGGAGGTGGAGGCAAGTTGTTAGGGACATGAACTGGAAGGGCCTATATCCCTCCCTGTCTCCTCTCTTCTTTCTCTGCTCCCTGGCCACCATGACATAAACAGCCTTCACTCAAGCCCTTCTACCATGCTGTTCCTGTGTTTAAGCCTACCAACCATGAACTGAAACTTCTGAAACTGTGAGCCAAAATAAGCCTCTCCTCTTTTAACTTGTGGGTATAAGGCAGGTTACTTTTGAGAGAGGATTTTAAAAGACACACAAATGTAGAGCATGTCTGCATATCGATGTGCAAGGTATTCAACCTCCCTTAACTTTAGTTTTCTTTGTTATAAAATGGAGACTGAGACACTCATGATTGCAGATCATTAGGAGAATGACATAGGTTAATATATGGTAAGTCCGTAGTGCCATACCTAATTCAGGGCAGACTCAGTACTTCTTGGTCCCCTTCCCAAAGAAAGGATGCTTGATCCCACCAGTTTCTTGCTGGTAGATGCAAGACAGTCAGATGACAGCACTCAGTTCCCACATTGCTGATTTTAATAGAGAACAAGAAGCTGGTAGAGCCAGGTGTGGTGGCACACGCCTTTAATCCTAGCACTCAGGAGGCTGAGGTAGGTGGAGCGTTGTGAGTTCGAGGCCGGCTTGGGCTACAACGCGAGCGCAAGGCCGGCCTGAGCTATATAGGGCGACCCTGCCTCAAAAAAGTAGGGCCGGGAGTTTGGCTCAGTGGCTTAAGAGCCTGTCTGGCAGGTGTGAGGCTGTGAGTTCAATCCCCGATGCTGCAAAAAAAACCAAAAAACAAAAAACAAAAAAAAAGAAACTGGTAGAAAACAAACCATGACATGAATAGCAAAATCAAGAAATCATTTGGGAGCACACTCATTTCCATCCTGAGCACACACTGAGAACTCTTCTTCCCTCTTCTCTTACATTGTGACCAAAACAGGAATCTTCCCCTCAACACTCCATACAGGGACCCCATCTGAGCCATGGAACACAGATGACTTAAGCAAATATTTTCACACAACTGAACCATAACCAGCACCATCCTAGGAGCACCAGAGAGAATTTAATCTATTAAATCCAATGCATGGCTGAAGCCAGTTGGACTTGGCTGAACAAAGCTTCTTTCAGGGCAGAAGACACTTCTAATTTACCCTGTTCCCATCCAGGGCCCTTTGCACTGTGAAATGCATACAAAGGCTTGAGGGTGGGTGGTGGAAGTCATTGTCAAGGATTCTTTCTGCCTGCAGGTCTGGACTGAGGGCAGGGACGCGCCACTACAGAGATGGCATTTCAAGCAGGGTCCTGGAGGAGAGTAAGGATTTGGAGTTGAAATGCAGTTCTAGTCAGGCTTGATCTTAGGAAAATTGATAGACAGCACCACCCAGTGGTTAAAAGTCTGATTTCCTTAAAGGGCTAGCAAACTATGGTGTTTAAAGACCATCTTATGTGTACTCCTGCTGCTAAAATGGGCCCTCCTGGTTCCCATAGCTTCTCACATTTCCCTGATTCCTCCCCTTTTGAAGATCCATACTGAGGACACAGTAGATAAAGGTCTTGCTTCCTAAACCTTACCTTTTAATGGAGGAGAATACACATACATGTCAGGTTCTATAAAGAAGAATGAAGCAGGCAGGGTAAAGGTGATAGTGAGGAGTGCAAAAAATCACTTTGAACTATTGATAAGATCCACCAGGAAAAGCAACTGTTACTAAGAGTCTTATTTAAGTGCTTATTACACTGGTTACCCTAGATTTCTACTTCCAGATTGGAAAAATGAGCACTTAACCCACAGAACAAACTGACCATTCCACAAGTAAAAGCTATAGCCTCCAACAACTTCTAAAAGTACAACTGAGAACCTGAAAGACTTACAAAGCAGGTAGATGCAGGAGGGCATTGAAAATTGCAATGAGCAACAGCACAGAATGAGTTCCTATTGTGTTGTGGCTCTGGTGTGAGAACAACTGCAGTTGTCCGTGGAGAATGCCACAAGGTTGTCTGAAACTAATAGAAGGTGTGTAGTGTTTCTAGATGGATGAACCAGGGAAATGAACCTGAAGCAACAGTGACCACTGAACAATAAAGGGGAATCCTAGAAAAAAGAAAACCTTCAAAAAGGAAATCTCAAATTTTTTATATAAACTTAATCCAAGTTTAGGACTGACACCTAAATCACACATACTTGAGTGAAAATGAGAGCAGCTTTCAGCTAATACTTACAGAACTAAACTAAGATCTAAGTTGCCATCTATTACAGGCAACTGTAGTTTAAATCTAAATTGATAATCTCAGCACTCAGGAGACTAAGGCAGGAGGAGTACAAATTCAAAGTCAGCATGGTCTACATAGAGAACTCAAGGCCCTGTCTCAAAAAAACAAAAAACAAAAAAAAATCTAAGTTAGTAGTCCACTAAACTAATCAAAAACAGAAAAACTCTTCAGGCCAGTATGATGGAGTCTAGAGCCTCTACAACATAATATTCACAAAGCCCAATATACAATCCAAAATTATTCAACAACAACAAAAAAAATGACCTAGTCTCAAGAGAAGAGACAATCAATAGAAGCTAACTGTAAAATAAACCAGATAATGGCATTATCTGTCTAGAATTTTAAAGCACCCAGTATATTTGGAGAGGCAAAGCAAAATATATTCATAGTGAGTACAAAGATAGGAGCTCTCAGCAGAGAAATAGAATTTTAGATCTACATCTTCTCTTAAAATAACAGTAACATATATCTGACACCTGGGAATGTTGACCCACACATATAATCCCAGAACTCAGCTGGCTGAGGCAGAAAGATTGCTGTGAGTTCGAGGCCATCCTGGGCTACATAGTAAGTTCAAGACCAGTCTGAACTACATAGCGAGACCCTGTCTCAAAGAACAATAATAATAATTAATTATTTAATTAAATACATCTGATATTTCAAAAATTCACTAGACAAACTTAAAGTGGTGATTTCAAAAGAAAGAGTCAATGAAGTTGAAGACGTATCAATTGAAATTACATAAGCTAAGAAAAAAAAGATTAGAAAAGAATGACAAAAATCTCAGAGACTAGTGGGATAATTTCAGAAGTTACAACCTACAGATGCTTGGAGCCAAGGAAGAGAGGAGATAGAATGAAGTGGCAAACCATATAAAGAAATGATGACAGAAAACCTCAAATTTGGTGAAAAGCACAAACATACAAAGTCAAAGTCAGCAAAGCCCATATAGGATGCATTTAAAGAAAACCATGCTTAAGTATATCAAAGTCAGACTGCTGGAAATAAAAGATAAATAGAAAATTTTGAAATCAGAAGAGGAAAAAGTGACACATATAAGAAAACAACTATTTAAATGACTGAAGACTTCTTATCAGAAACCATAAAGGCTGGTGGGACATGGTGCTGCACACCTGTAATGACAGCCTCTCCAGAGGCTGAGGCAGGAGGATTATGGGATCAAGTCTACCCTGGGCAACTTAGCAAGCCCCTTTCTCAAAATAAAATAATAAAGGTTAAGGGTGTAGCTCAGTGTTTCCTGCGTTCAAAAAAATAATGAAAGGAAAGGAAAGGGAAGACAAGGGAAATAAAAGGGAAGGAAAGGAAAGGAAAAGCCAGGACAGGACAGGAAAGGAAAGGAAAGGAAACCATGAAGAGCAAAACATAAAATAACATCTTTAAAATGCTGGCAGAAAACCTATCACCAGAAGTGAACAAACCATGCCTGATCAATCAGTCTTCCATGCTGGAACCTAATATACAAGAATGAGTTGTCCATAGAAGCCAGATGTGGTGGTGCATGCCTTTAATCCCAGCACTTGGAAGGCTGAGGTAGCAGGATTGTTAAGAGTTCGAGACCAGCCTGAGCTACAAAGTGAGTTCAAGGCCAGCCTGAACTGCATAATGAGACCCTGTCTCAAAAAATAGGGCCAGGGATTTAGCTCAGTGGCCAAAGCGCCTGCCTAGCAGGCACAAGGTTGTGAGTTCGATCCCCAGTACCAAAAAAAAAAAAAAGAAAGAAAGAAAGAAAAAGAAAAGAAAGAGAGAGAGCGCAAGAACTCCATAGGAAGTGCCCTTCCAGCTCTAGATCCTGGGCCACGCATCCAGTGAAAAGCATATTAATAGTACTTAGTTCAACTGAACCATTCCAGAGTGCCAAGGACAATTTAAACAGTCTGTAAATTACTGAAGTTGGCCTGAAGACATCATTCTAGAGGAACACTTAAGCCTCTAGAGAATCAAGAGGTCTACATACACTGGAATTAAGATCCTCAAACAAAGGTTGGGGCTATGGCTCAGTGATGGAGGGCTTGCCTAACACATATGAGGCCCTGGATTCAATTCCCAGTACTAAAGGGGGAAAAAAATTCTCAAAAAAAAAAATGAAAAAGAAAAACAAAGTGAACACTGGCCTCAGTCTCCAGGGAAAATATCACTCTGGGATGGAAAGTTCACATATGGCCTTAGTCTAAGACTGCTGATTAGTGAGTTGATTACTTTTAATATAACTATAATTTATCTAATTTAGCAATTAAATAACTAGACCCCATGATAACCTCTTCCCAGAGAGAAGATTGAAGACTTTGGTGAGCCTAGAAGAAAAGAAACAGCAATGAAGGAGATCCTTTTTCTGCCTCTCCAAGCATATTGTATAGAGAGCAGTAATACAATGAGATCAGCCTCAGCCTAGACAGTAGTCACTAAGAGCCAAAGTGTGCAATGACAATAGCACAAGAAAAGTGTGGAGAACCACCTGGATGACTCTCCTTGAATAAAGAGCAATTATCTCCATTTTGACTGAAGCTGGCCCTATCTCCATGTACTGATATGTACAGAACCGGCTAAGTCATTTCCCTTTCCCTTCAATTGGCTTTAAGCAATTATAAATAGAGGTAGCTGAGATGCTAATGCAAGACATCAGCTAGGGTGTCAGTCACTGTTACCTGCACCATGACACCCAAAAACCATGGTCGAGCCGGGTGGGATGAAGAGCCACGACTCCACCTGTCAACTGAGACGAGCCTTGAGATAAGAGGCTATGATTTCCCAGGGCAGAAAAGTTCACATATCAGAACTAAAGCACTGACCCCAAAACATTAGACACTACCTCAGTCGTGTTATGCAGATTATTCTTTCTGTATATCCTTTACCCTGCATATTGCAGAGGTGATCTCAGGCCACCTATCTAGTTCAGCCCATAGCACTCACATACTTCTCACCTTTCTCACAGTCACACAACCTCAGGCCACTCCTTTCTTCACAAGTTAATAAAAATCCAGGTTGGGCCCTGGGTGGAGGCATTTGTTTCAGTGAACCACTATCTTGGCTGGACTTAGGACCCTCTTGGCTCCCTATAACTATAACTGTGTCTTAGTGTCTTTATTCTCACTGTGGGTTGCACTGAAAGTGGTTGATTGGAATTAACTCAGTAGAATTCCAATAACTTTTCCATGGGATTACAAATAGCGGAGAAGATGAAGATTCACAGATTCTCTTGGCTAGGAGTCTGAAAGTCCAAAATTATTATTATCTGTAGCCATGATTGGTCTCTCCACTCTCAGACCAAGAAGTAGCTATCCAAACACCAGAACACTCATTATAAAATGTGACTAACAAGTCTTTTAAGGATCTGTAGTATAGTGCTACCTGACCCTGAGGAACCATCATTTTCTGTTGACCTTGCAGCTTACTATATCTGTGTCTAGCACAGGTCTTATACAGGGAGGATTTCTATTTTCTCAATTCTGAGCTAATATTTGGTGTCTCTCTTCTTCCTGGGTCTAGCCCAGACAGGTCATTTCCATGGTGACAGCAAAACATGAGAAAAATAATCTTAAATGTGCATTTCAAGCCTTTGTTTGACCTTCAACTAAACCAAATTTCATGCGTGAGCCTTAAGGCACAGTGTGGCAACACACAACCACACTGTCACATGGCAAGATGTAAATGTATTAGCCAATTGTTGAAAGGGAGTGAAGAACTAAAATGACAATTCATCTTGCCACAAAATGAGACCTTGAGAAAATCTATTACATTCTTAGCTTTATTTTCTGCTATCAGTAAAATAGTTTCCATACTACAGAGTTGTTGAGAGAAACTGAGCAAGTTAACATACATATTGATGGGATTCAAGGCACACCACCCCAAAATATGACTAGGAGACTAGAACATGCCACCCCAAGTATGCCTTTTTAGAAAAGGATTGCTCTGAGCTGATTATTTGAGGAAACAGTAGACACAGAAGTTGTTCTGAACAAAGGGAAAGTACCCATTTGTAAGAGAAATTTCCATCCACATAGGAAATTCTATGTTTGGAGTGGATTCTATTTCTGTAATAGGAAGAGAAGGATGACTAAATGACAAGAAACTCAACCAATGGAAAGGTCACCAACTTATATCTACATAATAAAACTTACCTTGACTTACTTATCTACTGACCTTAGGAAAAGTTAGGACTATCATAACTGAGTCATCTCCACATGATTTTCACTGTTTTAGTAGATGGTATTTGAGACATGTCTTAGACAGTTACTCTTCCCTGGAAATCTTTCACATATGTAAGAGGTATATACAGTATTAATTTGTTTTTCTTTTACTTTTGTTAATCTGTTTTTTAAAACAGGAGTCTTTCTTAACTAAGAACTCAGGCAGGGTACAGAGAAAATTAACTTTTCCCTCCTTTACAATATAAAGAATATACTTTATCTCCCTTAGTATTTCTAGGAATTCTAAAGCAAATTCCTTGTGTCTCACTGCTTCTTGCCTTGACTGAAAACACCCTACCTATGTGGATCCTACAGAGGGACACTGTTTAGTGAAGATATCAAGGCTCAGAGAGATAAAGCAACTTGCCCAGGGTCACACATTTGTTAAGAGAGGAAGCATACTAACGAATTTCAGAAAAATCTACACCAAATGTGGCACTTGGCACACTGAGTACTTTAGGCTGAAGGAAACTGAGAAGCCCACAGAAGCAGAAAAGCCTCTCTAACTTTCTCTTTCTCTGATCTTTTTCTTCCTCTCCTAAAGATGACCTGACCTATCTCTCCAAAAGTAGGCCTTAAAATCATTCCAATGGGATCTTGCCCTATACCAGGGGCCCAGAGAAATCTGAACAAATAGGCCCTGCTAACTCTCCCCACCCCATTGGATCATACTCCCCATTGGATCATACTCCCTTTATCTAATCATATTTTTGCATGGCTGTCCTTTCTTCATTGAATCTAAGTATTAAAAATACACTGCTTTCCCTGGATCATTTGGTTTTCTGAAGGTTCCTGTGACACATAAAACTTTGGTTAGATAAATTTATCATTTTTCACTCATTTTAATCTGTCTCTATTAGGGTGTCACGAATCATGCAATGGGTATGGAAAAGACTCTACTTTTTCTCCTTTACAATGCTCAACTCTCTCCAAAGCTCACATTTCTCCTCTACACATTTTAGAATAACACCACAGGTTGATGTAGTTGTGGAGCATGCATTGCAAAGTAGGATGTCTGGGTCTAAACTGTTAACATTTTGAATGCAATACAGTGGACTCTGGGAATTTTTGTTCAGTGAAATAAAGACTTATTAAAAAAGAGATTTAGAACCAGAAAAAATCTGGGTACAAATTGAAAGTAATGTCCTTTTCTCACACACTGCCAGGTTCATAGCTGAGACCCTTGTAACAAAAGAGATTAACAAGTGAAAAGCATGTAAATGTATTTAACATAAATTTTGTATGACACAGGAGACTTGAGAAATGAAAACCAAAGACCCAGGGAAAATTGCACTTTTATGGACAGTCATGCAAAAGTGTGGACAGGACAGAAAGGTATGCTCTAATGGTAACAAATTAAGGTGGAATGGGACACTGAGGGACTTAATGGAGTCAATTTGTTCACATTCTTCTAGTCTCTAGGTATGATTCCTCTGAAATAAGGATTTTATGACCTACTTTCAGGAGAGGTAGGTCAGAAAATTCTTGTATGGCCACGGTTCAATGGAGATAGCCAGGAAAAGCCCAGAGAGTGACTTTTCTGCTTCTCAATTTCTTTCTATTTAAAATATTCAGTATGACAATGTGTCACATTTTAGGGGGATAGCATGTCCTCTACCCCATCAAAAACCATAGACCAGTAATCAATGCTATGTAGTAACCTCCAAAATGTTATGGCCTAAAACAACCACCACTTATTATGTATTATATTTCATAGGTTTTGTGGGTCAGAAACTCAGGAAAGGATAGGCTGGATCTGATTTGGGGTCCCTTGATTACAGTTCTTTCTCTCTTTCTCTTGTTCTCTCTCTCTCCCACCTAAGGACAGCCACACTTTAAAGGCTTCCAGAGAAAGTATCTTAAAATTAACAGCAGGAGGGTATTTATTAGCTTCTAATCTAGCCTGCTCTGTCTGTTGAGACAAACTTAAATGTCCAAAGTCAAAGGACAACACTGATGCACCTCTTTTTTTTTATTTTAAAGAGAATAAAACTAAGCTAAACAAGACAGAATAAAGATAATTGGAGCAGAACAATGAAATTGATACAGAATTTCAAGATAATAGGAAATCAACAATGGCTATCATAATGCTTCTAGTTTTCTTCAAAATAGCTGTCCATACCATCAGACATAATAAAATCAAATGAAACAAAACAGAATAAAACTAATTAAAACAAAAGAATGAAAGTGTGTTTTACAGAGAATAAAACCAAATGAGATAAAACACAACAAAGCCAATCAAAACAAAACTGTGAAAGTGATACAAGATTTCAAAACAGGGTAATAGGAAATCAACAATGGCTACCATAATGCCTCTTGTTATCTGCAAAATTGCTGCCCATACCACCAGACATAATAAAATCAAATAAAACAGAACAGAATCAAACCAATCAAAACAGAACATTGAATAAAACGAGACAATAAAATGGAACAAAACAAAATGGTAAGAACAATATTGGATTTCATAAATAGGACAGAAGGAAAGGCCTCATATTTGCTATATTGCATGTTGCTGTTCTCTTAATAAATGCTCAGATATAACCAGTCTTAGGCCTGCAAAGTCAATCAAACAATACAAGCATTAAGGTGTTTTTGTACCTTCTGCTATCAACTCAGCCAGCCCTCCAAATCAGCCAGTTGCTTATGGAGCAGGGAGGGGGTGGTTTTTATCTCCCAGCCTGTGAACCAGTTAGCTCATGGGAAGGGCAAATTGGCTTCTTGATACTCTTTCCAGGCCAGCATGGCTTGCACTGGCTCACAGGAAAGGCAAATTGCCTTGCTTTTCCTCCCAGGCCCTGCATGGTTTGTGCCAGCTCATGGGAAGGGCAAACTGGCTTCTTGTTACTCCTCTTGGGCCCATTGCTGCACTTCTTGATAGGAGAAATATCAAAGGATTTGTGGACACACTTCAAAACCACCACAGCTCAGGTGACTTATCTGTAAAAGCAAAATAACAGTATCTATCTCAAGGGGGTGGGCATGAAGTTTAAATAAAATAAAGTATACCTGGCACACAGTATATTGTCAGAGCTCTAGTTGTATGTGACTTTCAAATAATTTGTTTGTTCAGTGTTCCTGTCTATAAAGGTAGAACTAGGATTGTTGTGGGGGTTTAATTAAAACAGTCAATTTAAAGTCTTTAGTGAATAAACTAAAGCTGACCAAATTTTAAAGCTCTGTAGGTCAGGCTGGAGTTGAGCTCACTATGTAGCCCAGGCTCTTTGAAATTTCAGAAATCCTCCTGCCTCAACCTCCCAAGTGCTGAGATTATAGATGAGTACCATTTCATCTAGTACTAACCATTATTTATTAGTTATTGTTATTATCATTATTAAGAGTCTTCACTGATTTGAACTAAGAGGAGGGGAAGAGAAGTAACAGTAGAAATTACAGACCAGTAGAGAGCTGATGTTTCCCAACCAATTAGGCTGGTAGATATGAGGAGGTACTTGTCCCCTGAGATGAGACAGGCACTAGAACTAGGCCCTGTTTCAGGAGCCAAAGGTGGACTGCTTTTGGCTTCCAAAAGATAATGTCTAGAGATTGATGAGGCTGAATTATTGCTCAAGCAAGTAGTGGTCCCCAAGAAACAAGCTGAACACAGACCCAAGAATTTCAGAGCAAGAGAAAGCCAAGGCCAGGCAGACCAGTAATACTAAGCACACCTCCCTGGAGCGGAGGGGGAGACCGGGAGGAGCTCAGAGTCTGGGTTCCAGGCTCCTACAGTAGAAGGCAGTATTAAGAGCAAGATCAGTTGTTGGTCTTTAAGAAAGTTCTGGGAAACTCTCAGGGACTAGAATCTTATACCTGGTATGAGACAAGAAGCCCTGTCTTTCAAATTTATGTATACATTTGGTAGATGTGATATAGGAGAAATATAACTCCCATCCTGTTGTATCTCAAATGTACTGAGTTCATGGTCCCACAGCATAAAGGAATGAATTTGCAAACCAAAGGAAGAAATTAGGAGAGTTTTCTGGGGCATAAGGAGAGAAGTTTGAGGATGTAGCTCAGCCAGCACTGCATCTACTGGCTAGTCACGAGGTCCTGAGTTTGATTCCCTGTTATAAAAAATAATGAGAATAAGGAGAGAAGAATAGCTCCTGTATTTCTTGGAAAGGTCCCTAATAGGTGGCCACTGAAGGAAGACCTTTGATGGGAGTAATTTATACAGCAAAGTCACAATGTAGAGACAACACAGATCAAACAACAACCGACCTATAGGATTACAAGTATAGCCTCTTAGCTAATATTGATCCAATAGGGAAACAGGTCATGTAGCAAGGATACATGGAAAGAACAAAGTATTTTAGGGAAGACATGGGTACAGACGCACCAGTCACCCACCAACTTGGGCAACTGTTGCCTATCTGTTCTTACTGGACCAGGTGGTGCTAATACAATATAACCTCATACCATTGTTTATTCCACAGGGAGGCATATAGGCCTGGCCATCGCATCTGTCTCAAGGCCTGGCCTTATTCAGATGACCCTCCAGGCACAATTTTGACGTCTTTATTTTTCAATAACTTTCTTGAGAGCCCACTCCCTCTCTAACAGTATATTAATTTCTGTCTAATTTAGCTGCCCATAATAGATAGATTAGAGACATCTGGGGAAGACCCAGTTTAGAATTCAGGGCAAGACAGGATCTCATTCCTCCCCGATGAGACACTGAAGAACAGCAACAGGAACTGAGAAAGTCCAAGTAGAAGCCATGTTCTTTTAACTGAATTGTGTGGGTGAGAAAAAAAAGGGCATGGGAAATAGTAATAATTGCTATTTACTGAGTACCCTTTATGTGGTAAAGGTGGTAGTAGGTACCTAGGGGTAAGCTGTATAACTTGGAGCCCAGGATCACTTCTGGGACATTGTCTCCAGGGTCCAATTTTGAAAAGACCCCCCAACCCTAGTTAGGCTTGATCTGCTCAGCAAGGAGCCACCAAGTCTGTAGGGGAAGTCAGCAAGTCCAGCTGTGACAAACCAGGATGAGAAGTGTGAAGAGGGAGGGGATGACTATCATGGGTCTCATTTTGCAAGGACTGTGTCTGTATGAAAGAATAACAACAAAATCTTTCCTGGAGTCCTTTTTAAATTGTAATTACAAATCATTCCAGTGTTGAGAAATGTAATCATTCAGGGGTCGAGAAATATAATAGCCTCCAGCATTAGGATGGGTATAATTTAAACTCCATTTGCATCAATAGTACACTGCCTATTATCTTCAACTTGGACACAAACCAGTGTCAAAATTCAGCCAGTTTCCGTTTCTGGAGCTGCTGTATTCCAACACGTCACAGTAAGTTAAAATGCAGCCAGCTGCTTCTCCCCAGAGACTTTCCTTAAATCACAAGAAGCATGCCCACAGAATTTCAGTGGATCTGGTTTCTGGCCTGTGGCTGACTTCTCATGGAGGTAATGGAGTAAGATTTTTAAAAAACAAAACAAAAAACTCCAATCATCTCAACAGCTGGCACAGGAATTGTTCTTACAGAATTGTTTGGGTTTAGGAAAATACCTTGAAAGCTTAAAAAAAAAAAGCAGGAAAAAAATTAAAAGAGTAAATATGACTCTTAGGGCATGAGTTAGGAGAAAGGAATAAAAAAGGAAAGTGAAACTACTCTACATACCAAGAAAACAGAGAAGCAGAGAAAGGAAGAGAGATGGCTAGGGAGCAAGAGAAGAGACCAGACAATATGACAAGAGATTGATCAACAGAAAGAAATCCCAGTCTCCCTAAGATTGATCAACACGGAAACCAAAGCTCATCCAAGCCTAGGAATTCTGGATTGTTTATGTTGCTGCAATATGAACTACCCAACACCCCCGAAATTTTCAGGGATAAGATAAGAAATAAAGGGTCAGGGTAGAGGGAAGTGTGCCCTACCCCACTTTCACCCCTCACAGTGAATATGGATCATTTTTGTGTCTTCCCACCACTTGACCCTAAAGTGTACATCTATGTCCTGGGCTTCTCCCAAACCTGACCATAAAAACTGGCCTGAGGGGTAGACACAGGACTCACACAGGGTCAGGTGGAGTCCCTCCTGAGGCTGCTAAGGAACCTCAGGAGAAAAGAACTCACTCTTTACTGTAGTTGGCTGAGCAGAATTATGTAAGACTTAACCTGATGCTTGTCTCTTTTCTCCACCTCTAAAGGAAAAGAAAATAGGGAAACACCCAGAAGGAATAGAGATGAAAAATAGAGTGTAATAAATCCTTGGAGACACAGTGGAATACTATTCTGCCATAAAGAAATGAGAGTCTGTCATTTGAAGCAAAATGGAATGGAACTGGAAGATATTATGTGAAGTGAAGTAAGCCAGAGACAAAGAGACAAGTGTGGCAAGTTTTCTCTCGAATACAAAACCTCCGAATTTAAAATTTTAAAAAGTGATGGATATAGCTCAGTGGCAAACACAAAGTCCTGAGTTCAATTGCCGGTACCAAAAAAATATTAAAATTAAAATTTAAAAAAAGTCAGCTTGAATATAGAAAGCGATTACTGCAGGTTGGGAAGGGATGGGGAGGATGGGTAAATGAAGACTGAATTTAATCAGTGATGTTCTATGCATAATGGCAAAGCAACTGAACCCCATTAATATGTTAACCCAAATTTTAAAAATAAGAAACCCTGAAGACATCGTTTAAACTCTAGATTAAGCCAGATCTCCTGGAACTTCTTTCACTTTCCAAATACATGAGTCATTACATTACATTCCTTTTTTTTTTTTTTTCTTTTTCTTTTTCAGTACCTGGGAATTGAAACCAGGGTCTTGCACATGCTAGGCAAGTGCTTTACCACTGAGCTGCACCTCCAGCCCCATATCCTTTTTGATTAAGCTTTATTTCCATTATATTCCTGTCACTTTCAGCCAAAAATTTATCAACCAGATGCCCAGGTAGGTAGGAGAATTCTCCCTCCCTCCTTTCTTCTTTCTGTCTATCTCTGTCTCTGCCTCTGCTTCTCTCTCTCTCCCAGGAACTCCACATAAACTCCACTCTTCCCAAATACAGCAGAAATCTTCCTCAGTAGAACAGTTCTCTTCCTGTCCTTTGGCAGGTAGCTCAGGGGGGAAGGGAGGGCCAAATGTGACTTGAGATACAAGAAACTGGAAATCTTAGTGTGGTGTTTTGTGTTGTGTTGTATTCTGTAGTTGGAACTGAACCCAGTGCCTTGATACGGAGCTGCATCCCCACACTATTTGCTGGTTTGTTGTTTGTTTGTTTGCTTGAGACAGGGTCTTGCTAAGTCACTAAATTGCTCAGGTTGGGCTTGAACTTGCAATCCTCCTGACTCAGACTCCCATTGTGCTGGAATTACAGGTATGCTGCAGTATGCCAGCTGAAACACTGTTCCTTTCACTTCCTGATGTGTGGAGAGCAAGGGTTCAGGGGTAACAGGATGGAAGCAAGGTGTCCTGATGTTTCTTATTTAGGTCGAAGAGGGTGCGAGGAAACTGAAATGAGAGGAGCCTGTGGTTAGCTTCAGTAATTGTGGTGCATCTGTGCAAACACTATCCAGCAGTGAAAAAGGACAACTCATGGATAAGCACAACATGAATAAATTTCACACAGTTTGGAGGAAAAGTCAGGCCCAAAGGATATATACAATCCTGTCCATTTATGTGACATCCGAGAACAATCTAAACAGTCATAGATGCCAAACAGTAGTTACCTTTCAGGGATGAATAACCACTGTGAGGGAACAGGAAAAAAGCTCTGGGAGCTGAAAAGATTGCACAGGTACAGACATGTATAAAAACTCGTCGAGCTGAAATCTTTGTACACTTCAGTCTACGAAAGTTATAGTTCAATGAGTTTTTAAATAAGGAGTGAGAAGTGGCAATTTCATGCTTCTCTGTTGGGAATTGCATGCCTGCCTGGTAGGAACCAGGAAGCTATTGATGTGGAAGAGGCTAATGTGGCCAGCGCTTATCACCCTGCTGTACCTTGCTGTTGCCTTGCGTGGCACCTCGTTAACGGTAAAGTAGGTCTTGGAGAGGAGGTAGAGAAGTGTCCCTAGGTGTAGAGGGGCCTTATCTTTTCTGTTTTGTTTTGGGTTTTGGTAGTGGTGATGATAGCAGTGCCAGATCTCAAACCCAGGGCCTCATTCATGCTAGGCAAACAGTCTATCACTGAGCCGTGACCCTAGCCCTGGTTTTACCCTCTTAGGGACATACATAGGTTGCCAAATCCTTATGTTTGAAAATGCAGGACAAGTTGTTCTTAAGAGTTACTGAGAAACAGGGTACTATTAGAAGGTAGGTCCTCATGTTTTATTCTCTGGTAGGAAATTAAAAGATCTTTTCCTATTGCTATTCCCTCTCCTCTCCCCTCATTGGCGCAAACTGTCTTCAAAGTGCACCTGCTCCATCCTCTCAGGGAAGAGATGAAGCAGGCAGAGAGCTATGAGTCTCCGGCTTGTGTTCTAAAAACTTAAGCATGCAACAGGAAGGACATATTCACAGTCTTCACCAGAGTGATCAAGAGGGGTAGATGCCCTTCAAGCCACAAAGAGCCTCCCGGTTTGGGCTGGAGGGAAGCCGGTGCTTCGTACATGTCCCAGGAGGAAGGGAACCAGGGAGGCAGGGAGTCCCAGAGAGAAACAACTGAAGAGACCATTCAGGTTTCCATGACCTTCCTCAAGCATGACCACAGACTATCAGGAAACTACCAGACCCTCACGCTATTCCAATTCCAGGAAAGATGGCTCAGCAATAACCCATGGGGGCGAATAATCATATAAGACCCAAAATACCTGGACATGACCCAGAAAGGCTGAGGTTAAAGTTCCCCCATCAGTCTAGCAACAAATCAGGAATATATATACCAAACTAAGCTACAGGAGTAGTTTTATTCCCTATTGTCTTGCATTTGTACTCTTGTTGCAACCATAGATTGTGATTATAGATTCCTATTACAACTCTAAATACTACTGCATCACTTGAATCTTTGATAATGATTTGAATCTTTTTTTTTTAATTTCAATCTTTTTTATCTGAATCTTGTATATGTTGGTGTTTTCCTTGAATAATTGTCATTAGTGTTTTTGTTACCCAGTGACACTGGCTGGGGACACACGAGGCAGGCAGGTATCAGCTGAGGGCATTTCCACTGTGGCTTCCCCGTGACCCCGGTCTGGCCACAGACTCCTTTGATCCAAGCCTGAGGCTGAACCACAGCGGGATGACTGCCTTCCTCCGTCCTGGGCTCAGACAGCAGCTGTGGTTGCTGGTTGCAGGATTGGCTGGGTTCCCGCCCACCTCCTTTCTTGTCTTACCACAGACAGAGTTCCTGTCAGCATCTCAGGTCAGGCTTCAGAAATCCCCCACAGGGTGACAAGTCGTAAGTTTGCTGAGTCTTGTCTGTTTACTTCTCACATTGTGGGGTGAGAAGGGTGTTGTCCACTCAGTCCTGCCCTGGCACCCTAAAGTGGAAACCCTTAGTCACAGAAGTGCCTCCGTTTCCTCTTTTCCAGCCAGGGTTCTCCTTGTCACTTTCTAAGAAGCATCAGTTTTTGTGTCCATTTCTGACCCAGGAACTCTGTCACACAGCCCAGTTTGCAGGAGCAAGAGGAGGGGCAGTTGGAAATGATAAAAGGGAACCAGTACTCACTGGGTCTGAGTTCTCACCTCACTATTGATTCACTGAGCAATCGTGCTATTATTCTGCTTTGCTTAGCCCTGATTTCCTTGTTTGAGACATGGGGATACAAATACTACCTAACATTTAAAGTGAGGATTAACACAATGCCTGTATGAGGCATTGCCTGATTCGGTGCAGATGAGGTGAGTAGGCTGGGACGGGGAGGGGCTACTTCGAGGAGCTACTGCGAGAGTCTCACCACCTCAGAGGACCTGAGGTGCCTAGATCTCTTGTTGGTCCGAGACTGGGAAGAAGGTCCACGGGAATTGTCCCTCCAATGCCTACTTGAGCCACAGAGCACAGTTACTCCCATGTACTGAGCACCTCCTGGGAGCCAGGCACTGTGTATAACGACTGCATCTCTTCTTCCCAGGCACCTGAGTTCCGTGGAAAGCCAGCCGGTTTCGCAGTGAAGAGCTGGTCCAGCAAGAGCACAGCCACAAGTGAGCTTTCACAGCTTAAATGGCAGAGGCCAGAGTGTGAATCAAAGTTCCTGCAGCTCTGACATCTGTACAGTCTCCACTTCGCAACAGCCTGAGTTAGAGGAGATAACGATCTACCCTTCCTCCCCAGACTCTTCTTTGGGAGGAAGGCATGTATTTTCAAAACATGATTCTAAAAGCCCACTTCCCCTGTGGTGTGGGCTCAGTGAGGGGATTGGGACAGGAAGCAGCCCCTGCAGATCGCCTGGGGTCATTCTGTCTCAGGAGCAAAAGAAGCTGAGCTTGAGATAGAGCTCCCCATGGAGCTAAACCAGGCATTGTGGCATGCATCGGTAATCCTAGCACTTGGGAGGCTGAGGCAGGAGGATCACTGTTAGCTTGAGGCCAACCTGAACACTACATTGTTAGATTCTGTCAGAGACAGGACAGAGAGAGAGAGAGAGAGAGAGAGAGAGAGAGAGAGAATGAGAATGTGTATAAGAGGAAAGATGAGTTTGTTGCTGTTTTTATGTCCACACATTGTAACATTCTATTTAAGCCTTTCTGCCCTCTTGCTTCATTCACTTACTGTGTCTTAAAGATTGGTCTAAATTTGCATGTAGGGAGCTTCCTCTTCTTTTTAGTACCGCTGGACCTTCCTCTATACGAGAAAGTGCCAGAATTAATTCACCAGTTCCTCACTGATGGACAATTAGGTTGCCTCCAATCCTTGTCACTATAAACCATGAATATCTTATGTAGATTAACTTGTACATTTGTGAATATACCTATAAGATAAATCCCTAGAAGTAGAATTGTTAATGCTTGTTAAATATAATATGTGCTTTTAAAAATTTAATAAATTATGTCAAGCTCCATAGAGTTCATACTGGTGTACAGCCCACCAACAATGAAAGGCAACCAAGGGAGTGCTGTTGATATGAAGAAAATATCTTTAGCAGGAAGACATCATCTGAGGGACTGACAGGCAGGTCTATGCCTGGCTCAGAAATTCAGTCTAGGAAAAATGATGTCGGCACCACCACCGGCCTGGTCCCTGAAGGTAAGCCACCCCTTTCAGAGGAGAAAACTGAAGGTGAGAGGTGGCAGGCCTCACTCAGGGGCATGTTCTGGAACCCTACAAGTCTACAGCTAATTCCTCCTAACAGTATGTGCTTCTTCCTCTGACCTCAAGCTGTGTTCAGTCTCTTGTGCTGGCTTGACTACAATGTGGAGAACCCAGCACTTTCCCACTGTAAGCTGAGATGGTTAGGTCTCCCATGTGGTTCAGGGCCTCTCCTGGTCAGTTCCTTCCCATTTACAGGGCCAGTCTCACCCTGTTGCTGTTTATAGCCCACCTGCGGCCCACAAAGCACTTCTCTGAGGTTCAGAACAGAGATTACCCTTGACATTCATCTTCCAGCCTAAGGAACTGAAATATTCTACAAATCCCCTCCCTGGTTACCACTAGATGGTGGGCAGTGAGGGTGTCAAAGAAGTTAGAGCAGCACATGAGCCATGAAGGCTATCATGAACCACACTGGAAATGGAAGTAACCATGGCAAAGAAGTTCTTTTACTTTGTGCTTGGAAAGTACTTTCACATTCATTAACTCATTTCACCTCCACAGCTGCTCTCTAATTTAGCCAAGCCAGGGATTCTCATGTTCATTGTGATTGTTATTCTTGACTGTCAATCTCTTTGGCTTGAGAGGCACCTAGGAGATTCATAAAGCACACATTCAAATGTGTCTGGGTGGATTTTGGAGGCATGACCATGGGAAAAATATCTGGTCCTTATCCCCTTCCCCTCTAGCTGTCTCTGTGCTTCCTGGATGCCGTGAGGTGAGCAACTTTCCTCTGCCATTCCCTCCCACCACGATGTTTCAGCCTTTGCTCCAGATGGCCTAAAAACAGTTAGCCAAAATAAACCTCTTCTCCTTTTTTCCCCCCAAGTAAAAACCAAATTGAACTGGGACACTTTACTATTGAGCTACATCCCTAATCCTTCTTATTTTTTACACAGGTCTCACTAAATTGCCCAGGAAGAATTTGAACATGTGATCCTCCTGCCTCAGCACCTCTAAGTGCTGGGCTTATGGTACGCAGCACTGTACTTGGCTTTCTTTCTTCCTTTATTAGTTGTGTATGTCAGGAGTTTTGTCTTAGCTACAGCAAAGTTACTAATACACTCATTCTTCCAATTTTAAAAATAAAAACAAGGGGGCTTCTAGGAAGATGGTGGAATAGTAAGCAGCAGAGTAAATGGCCTCTCTGATAGTCCAGATGCTGGAATATAGCATCATGGGGAAGACAAGAAGGAAGGAAGTGGGTCCCCTGGACCCAGGAAGAATTGAAAATGAGAATTAAAGCCCACAGAAAGAGTAAAAAAGAAAAATTTAAATGAAGAAGAAGGCAGTAGCTGGAAGTACCTTCACCCGGAGCCAGACCCACTGTGCGAGAGGAGCTGTTGGAACCTGGGGACACACAATCAAGGTTGGTGGCCCTGGAGGCCTCTGCAAAGAGAGGCAGCATTGGAGGGGAGCAGCAGTGGAGGGGAGTGGCAGACCTGGAAGACTGCACTGGTTGACAGTGAGTGCAGAGGACTCCATCCTCCTGTGGGAGAGAGCAATTGACTGGGAGCCATTTTGGAGTCGGGCAGGATAAGCCCAGAACCAGAACTGCTGCCGGCTTCCTCCCACAGCTCTTAGCTGGGCACAGACCCATGGAAATTGCTTTGACTGAGCCCTGCCCCTGCACGCATCCTAGCAGCCATTGCAGAGTTTCCCTGCCTGTAGCCAGCTTGGTCTGGAGGCAGTGACCAGCCCCGCCCCCATGCACACTCCAGGGATGGTAGTGGAGGATCCCACCAGTGACCAGCCCAGGTTTGCAGGTGGCAGCCAGCCCCGCTCCCGTGCGCACTCCACCAGCCATTGGGGAGCCAACACAGGCTGGGAAAAGCAGCAGACAGCCCTACACTAGTGCACCCAATGACCACCATCAGATACCTGTAGCCAACAACATCTAGAAGAATCAGTCTCACTTCAGAGAAATTGTAGGCAATGCAGGAAGTGCCTGGGACTCCGGTACCCACTTGTCCAGAAAAACCCAGGAATATGTCAAGATGAAAAAGCAAAAGGCAGTCACAGCACAGGAACAGAATATTAAAAGCTGTTAGAGAAAAGAAACAGGTCACCTATAAAGGAAAACCCATCAGAATCACAACAGACTTCTCAACACAAACCATCATGTCAAGAAGAGCTTGGAGTGAAGTATGTCAAGTCCTAAAAGAAAACAATTTCCAACCCAGATTGATGTACCCTGCAAAACTATCTTTCAAAATGAATGGAGAAACAAGATACTTCCATGACAAAGAACAACTGAAGGAATTTATGACCACCAAACCAACCCTGCAAAGAATACTGAAGGACATTCTAGAGAGAGATAAAAAAGACCACAGCTCCAGGAACAGCGGCACTGAGCAGGGTAGACAATTGAATGGAAAGGAAAAGTAGACAGCCAATGGCAGGAAAATAGTATGGCAGAGATGAGGCAGTGCATGTTGGCCATAATCATTAATGTAGATGGCTTCAATTCACCAATTAAAAGAAACACAGGCAGAGTGGATCAGGAGACAGGATTCATCAATATGCTTTACACAAGAAACACATTTAACTCAAAAGGGGGTTCATAGACTGAAAATTAAAGGAGAGAGAACAATGCTCTATGTGACAAGGAACCAGAAAGAAGTGGGATAGCTTGCCCATTAGCTGCATAGTGGATAAGAAAAACATGGCATTTTTATACAATGGAAAGCTACTCAGCTATAAAGAAAGATAACCTTGAGGCTCTTGTAGGTAAATGGATACAACTTAAGATCATGCTCATGGATGAAATGATTCAGAGTCACATGGATGAACATTGTGTTGTCTCCCTATACAAAAAACTAAAGGAGTTAGTAGGATCCAAAATACACAATACATATTGTGAAAGTGAAAGGGGAGGAAGTGTCAAAAAAGGGAAGGCAGTGGCCACTGTTAATTTATTATCATGATTTGAATTCCATATTGTTTTCATTGTTCTGCTTAGTTTGGTTTTATTCTGTTTTGGTTTGTCTAGTTTTATTATATTTGATGGCATGGATAGTTATCTTAAAGATAAAATATATTATGATAGCCATTATTGATTTCCTATTATCTTGTTTTGAAGCCCTGTATTGCTCTCATTGTTTTGTTTTGAGTGATTTTATTCTATTTTGACTTGTTTGATTGTATCATGTCTGATGATATAGGTGACTACTTAGAAGATAACAAGAGGCATTATGGTAACCACTGTTGTTTTACTATTGTTTTGAAGTCCTGTATTGCTTCCATTGTTTTGTTTTTATTGGTTTTATTCTGTACTATTTTGTTTGATTTTATTATGCCTGATAGTACAGGCAGTTATTTTGAAGATAACAAGAGGCATTATTGTGTCCATTATTGATTTCCTTTTATCTTTTTTTGAAGTCATGTACCGTGTTCATTGTTTTGTTTTGATTGTTGTCTGTTGTATTTCATTTGGTTTTATTCTCTTCAAAATAAAAAAGAAATCAAAAAGTAATAAAATAATAAAATAAAAATAAAGACAAGGACTATGACTTGCCCACTGTTGAGAAAAGTTAAGACCAGAGGAAAACCTGGGTTTTCTGTTGCCTAATTGACCACATTTTGTTTTATATGGTGATAAGCAAACTCCTGGTAGTATAAGATGTTCACAAAAACTATCTCTTAGCTATCCACATCTAGAATGGTATGACATGAACCCAGCAATGCTTGTCTGGACCCTCCAGTATATACATATGAATTCCTTTCCCTGTATTTTATCTTTGTTTCAGTTCCATAGATGAGTTCTTTGTGAGGAGAGTCTTGAGATGTTTCCAACTGACAGCTTTGCACTATATCTGAGTGCTTTTCACAGCTTCTGGAACATAATGGGTACTCAACAACAGTATGCTGTTTCATTGGCTAAAAGAATGAGTAGATAGATGGATAGATGAGTGAATAGATGGTTAGATGGGAGAGTTACCAGGTAGGTGGAATATTGGTTCATTGGTTGATTGGTTGGCTAGTTTCATTTCTATTTTTCCACATGACATCCAGTCTCCACTTCCAATATTACTGTGACATCTTTTGGTGGCATTACCCACACACAGTCCTCTTTGGGATATATAATATCAGTGGTCCTGCAAATCATGTGCCCTATTTTCTCCCAGCCAAGAAGAAAGCAAATTATACAAGTTTAGCTGGTCATACCCTCTCCCTCTCCTAGGATTGTGAGTCGTTGGTAGAGTGGCATACATATACAAAAATTAGCAAAAGTATATCTATTTAAACAGTGGTATCCTGAAGGTACTGACAGGTAGTACTTGCTGCCCAAACACCACAGTTTTTCTAGTTTTTCACCCATCCTTTTTCCAACCCAGGTCTGCAGTGCTGTATCTATTTTATGAGCTATTCAACATTACCCCCAGTATACCACCTTCTTGACTGAGTTAGCAAACGTTTTTTCCATTTATGGAGAAAGAATTTTAACTGATAGGAATTGTAGACATGAGTGAGTAGTTGACACAATGGATGGGGAGAGGGCTGAGAAGAGTAAAGAAGTGAGTGGAGGGGTAGGAGTGTGTGCCATATCACTCATGCAAGGAGCTCATGAGCTAAGTGGTGAGTGCCAGGACTTGGGAGATGAAAGAAAAGAGAGATGATAACCACTCAGCCTTATTTTTAGGAGTTGTGCAAACCGATTTTAAAAGCAACAAGATGCCTACTTTCAAGTCTTTCTCTAGTATGGTAAAAATCATTTACTTTTTAAAACTTTTAACTGAGAAGTAAAAGGGTCTCAGAAATAGTAATGTCAGACCTCCACTTTCCAAATATAGAAACTGAACCCACAAAGGGCAGGTGGTTTGCAGAAATCTCACAACTAGGTTTGGAGCTCAACTGGGAATAGAACTCAAGTCTCCTTCTTCCAGGTCCCTTGTTCTTTTCACAACTCAAAGTTGACTCTAGAAGAAACGATTAAGGTGGAGAATTTCCAAACCCCAGTTAGCAGAAATTGCCCAACGGGACTTCCTCACCCAAGCTGGAGGTCCTCAAAGACACAAATGCCTAGGGAAGTTCTAAGGTCTCTAGTATTTGAGGAAGAATGCTCTGTAGGCCTAACTGTTGATGGGGGTGGAGGAGATAGAGGGAGCAGGAGAAGCAACATAAAGAAGAAGCAAGAAACTAGAACCCCCAACTCTGAGACTGAAAGCAATGGACAAGAAACCAAGGGACTTTCCAGGACCACAAAACAAAAAGGGACAGACTGCAGATCACAGCTACAGAGTCCTCTACAATTTTGAAACTTTAATCATTTCCTTTATATCCCTGTCTGTGAAACTCACTGAAAAACAATCTGTGTGTTAACTTATGGGGATTTCCAGGAAAGAAAAAGGAGGGATTGTGTCTCACTCCATGGCCAGGCTCTGAGAGAGAAATTCAGTGAAGAAGAGAGCATGGGGCTGAGTGTCAGAATCCTGCTCCACAGAGGGAAAGAGAGCTCAGGGAAGATCTGAGTCATCACCATTTTTGACATGTTACTTCCTAATAAATGAAATAATGCTTCGAAAGTCTAGAATGGTGCATGACAGCTGGTGGAAAATCATTGTCCACTCCTCTCCCCACTCCGAAACTTCTGATTCTTAGCTGAGATGAGTGTGTTTATAGGGATGAAGAGGACACCAAAGGAAAAAATGTTGGAAATTTGTGGAAAATGAAAGAATTGTTTTCTAATTACCTATTTTGTGCCAGAAATGGTGTGGGCAGTTCCTCATTGTCTCATTTAATCCTTTGAGATATCCTAGGACCTAGATATTTCTTGGCCCCATTTCCAAAAATGAAACCAAGTATAAAAGAATTAATAATTTGTCCAAAGACAGATTCTGATTTCAATCTCAAGTTTATCCTGCTTCACCAAGCTTTCAGCTGGCAGGGAGAGGGGCGCGCAAAGACAGCAGAAGTGTGGGGCAGTGCTCTGAAAATAAGAGGTCCTTAAAGAGTAAAGGATAGGGAATGTCATGAAGGGGTATGCACAAAGAAAGGGGAAGCTCCCAACAAATACATAGAAAAAAAAAAAAAAAAACAAATGTAAGGACCCCAATGTATGAGAAGTAGGTCCTGAAGTCCTGTGTCATCCAGCAATTTTGGAAGAACAAATGCTTCCCCCCCAGGCCTCACTCTCAGGGCCACCTCACCCCCTAAGGTAGCTTGTGGTGGGCTCCTGCAGTAAACCAAGGCGGATGAGCACGGTTCCCATCAACAAACACACCACATGTGGTCTCCAGCTGCAGAAAACAAGTGGGTGTGCACAACCACTGTCCTGTGTGGTGAAGGCGAGAAGAGTGGGGGGAGGCCAAGCTGCAACCCTCGAGCCTGAATGTGGTGGGAAATATAAGAGCAGTTGTTAAAATCAGTCTCCTGACCTAGTAACAGTTCATGACAAGGAGGGGAACAAATGAAAAGGAAGCAAGGAAAGAAGCAGAATAACATAACACAGGACAAACCAGAGCTGGACCAAAAGGCAAGGGCAGGGTACAGTGGAAGGAGTTGTGGGTAGGATTTGATCCTGCCTCCACCTGGGCAGTCCTTGAGCCCTCTGGGAGGCCTCAGCTTGTACCTGCACTGTGGCCTCTTGCACATTCTCCAAGCAACTTGTGGAGCACCTTCCCCAGGAAGAGCCCTACAGAAGCAAAAAAGAGAGAGAGAGATCTGTTTGCTGTGTCAAGGGAAAGAGCAGAGAAATAGGGGAACAATTTGGGAGCAACTCTCCAATTTGCAGATGGGGAAAATTAAAGTCCATAGGGGGAAATGGCTTTGCCTCTGGCTTCTCTTGAAGACCCAGATTCCTAGAAACTAGGGACTTTCCCTGCTTTAGGCATTTTATTAAGAGTAGAAAAGCCAGAGCCGCACCCTCCTCCGCCTACACACAGTAATGGGGAAACTCCATGTCTAACTAAAACAGCAGAATCTAAATGGAATAAGGTTTCACTTTCTCTGCCTGCATTTGGTTTCCTAATATCACCGTAAGATTTGGGTGGAAGCCAGCATAACTTAGGAAAAACATAACTGACGGAGGAAATACAAAGACAGGCCAGGACAAGAGGGGAGCGGTGGCCATGCTCAGCTGGAGGGGATATGTGCCCAGCTTATGGAAAAGGGATACCTGAGGTATGGAAGGCTGACTGAGGAGCTTGTAGATTCTTGAGGCCCATCAGTGAGCCTGCCAGGTATGTGAACACTGTATATGCAAAACGACAAAGCCAGGCGTGGAGGCACACGCCTTTAATCCCAGCACTCAGGAGGCTAAGGTAGGCAGAGCGTTGTGAGTTCGAGGCCAGCTTGGGCTACAACGCGAGCGCAAGGCTGGTCTGAGCTACACTGTGCAATCCTGCCTCAAAAAACCAGGGCTGGGAGTTTGGCTCAGTGGCTTGAGTGCCTGTTTGGCAGGTGCGAGGTTGTGAGTTCAATCCCCGGTGCTGCCAAAAAAATAAAAAAATAAAAAAATGAAAAGCAGCTCTCTACTTATTGGCAGAAAATTTTCACAGCCTTCAGCAGATTCTTAAATGGCTCCATTACGCAGAACAGGTTGGATCCAATCTCTTACTTTACAAATGAGAAAACTTAGGCCCAAAGAAAGTGAGTGACTTCCTCAAAGTCATCAGTAATAAGCCATAGAGAGCCAGGCACACAGAGAATAATACTGCATGATCTCACTTATATGTAGGATCTTAATAAAATAATATATCTTAATAAATAAAATAACAAAATCATATATCTTAATAAATAATACTGCATGATTTCACATATATGTAGGATCTTAATAAAAGTTAAACATATGGTTGGGCACAGTGGTGCACACCTGTAATTCCAGCTGCTTGGGAGGCAGAGGCTGGAGGATTGAGGAATTATGTCTCACTCCATGGCCAGGCTCTGAGAGAGAAATTCAGTGAAGAAGAGAGCATGGGGCTGAGTGTCAGAAGTCTGCTGCACAGAGGGAAAGAGGGCTCAGGGAAGACCTGAGTCATCACCATTTTCAACATGTTACTTCCTAATAAATGAAATAATGCTTCAAAAGTTAGAATGATGCATGATAGCTGGTGGAAAATCATTGTTCACTCCTCCCCACCCCCATGCTTCCTGATTCTTAACTGAGATGAGTGTGTTTATAGAAATGGAGATGACATCAAGGGGGAAAATGCTGGAAATTTGTGGAAAGAAAAGGAAAAAATTGTTTTCCAATTATCTACTTTGTACCGGAAATGGCACGATGCCAGCCTGGCAAATTAGTAAGACCCTATCTCAAAATAAAATTTTACAAAGGAATTGGGATGTTGCTTGCCTAACATGAGTGAAGCCCTAGGTTCACTTCCCAGTACCACAAGGGAAGAAAATGTTAGTAACTGGAAGCAAAGAGTACAACTATGGTTACCAGGGGAAGGGAGGTGAGGGAAATGGGGACACAATGGTCAAAGTGTACAAGGTTGCAGTATATAAGGTGAATCTATCTAGAGATCTAATGATAGTTGTGCCACTCATTGAACCCTCACCGAAGACCAGGTTCCATACTATTTCCCTGGAGTCTCTGATTTGTTCATGGAATCAATACATTGGAGCCAGAAAGTAAATAAAGATAGCTTGCTAAGTCAAGACCAAGCCCTGATTATGCACAGGAAGAAAGTAGTTGAATAAAACTTAGGTTCTTCATCTTCTTCTGTTCCTCACTACCCACTGAAACCACCAAAAGGGAAGAAGGCAATTATTCCTGACTCCTCCTTTGCCTATTCCTGCTCAGCAACTATCTCACCCATTCCCATTCCTACCACCACTCAAACCCAGACAGATGTGCACACTTACACACAGTTGGAAGGGTCACTGGGACTTACAGATGAGAAGCATGTGTATTCCTAGCCCCAGCTGTGGGCTTCCTTGCCTCTGTCCTCAGCTAATGTCCCAACTTGCATACCTGCTATCCAGAAATATACTTTCCTTTCTTCCTTTAAGAGGGAAACTGAGATCAGGAAAGGAAATAGATAAAGAGCTCACAGGGGAAACTGAATCTTGGCAAGTTTCAAGATTTCTCTAGAAACAGTACAGTGTGGTAAAAAGTGATAATGGGTTCAATGTTGAAGCCTAGAACTGTAGATTATGGCCTTGAGCTAGTCACTTACCCTCTCTAAGCTTCAATTGACTTGTCTACTTTAAAAAGTACATTTTATTAGAGACAGGGTTTCACTGTGTAATTGAAACTGGCCTTAAACTCACTATGTAGCCCAGGTTGACCTTGAACTCACAGCAATTCTCCTGCCTCAGCCTTCCAAGTGTTGGTATTACAGGTGTGTGCCACCACACTCAGCCTAAAAAAGGACATTTCAATAATGATTTTGATAAGGTTCACTAATTTGTATTAACTAGAGTCTGATTTATATTGCCAAAAAGTCTAAAGTATAGAATATTCTTAAAGGTTTTGCTATCTCCTTGCTCTTAATAAATTGACAATAACAGTTAATGTTATTAGTATTTAAAAATTATACTAAGATCTTTACAAGCTGCATACCTTTACAAGAATGTAATTGTGTAAGGAGAATCATTTTCCCTGATTTATAGATGAAGGAACCAAAACTGAAGATATTGAGCTGTTTGAGGCTACATGACTAACAAACAGGAAAAGCTGGCAGTCCCTACTCTTAATCATTACCTTAACCACAGCCTTGCACAAGTTTGGTTAACTTCAGTTAGACCAAAGGAAACAGCTAAAATAGACAAAAAAATTTTACATGAATGGATGATTGCTTCTAAAAGGTTTGTAATTTGTTTCATTAAGGGAAATTGCTATGCTTTCCAAAGCTATGTTTCTACCAAAGTTGTGCTTCCAAAGTTGTGTTTCTTCTGAACTCATGCTTTCCACTGTCAAGGAATGAGTTGTGAGAAGGGAATGAGAGAACTGTTATGAAGGCCTTAGGATGGCACCTGGCACCTAGAAAGACCTGTTACAGGCCTTACTAATAGAAAGATGGGGCATGGGCATCAGAAATCCCTGGGCTCAGTGCCCATTTATCAGCTGTGTGACCGTGAAGATATTAATAACCTCTTTGAGGTTTAGTTTCCTCATCTATAAAGTGAGGATGACAGTCAGCTTGAGATGTGACAAGGTCTTCCCATTCTGGGTAACTTAGTCCCTCTCAGCCACTAAGTTACAAATGTGACAGCAGCTAGCAAGAAAATGTTCTTATTATAGGGTTCGTTTTCTCAAATTTTTCTTGCATTTGTTGCTACACACTTTTATTCAGAAGCCCACTGCAACCCCACCAAAGCTAAATTGTCACTAACTCTGAACTAAGCAAACAGGAATTGAGGAAGATTTTCTGTATTCCATTCTCTGCAATGGGGTAATGACACCACCTTTAGCCCAGGGATTCTACACAACAAGTTCAGTTTTGAGAATGGTCTCAACCGTAAAAACTGTAATGTCAAGCTGTACTTACTCAACAGAACACTGAAGCAGGAGCCAGAGAACCTGGATTCTGATTCCGACTCTCCTTTATTTGTTGTGTGTCCTCAGCAAGTCATTCCTGCCCTCTGAAGAACATGAAGAAAAATGATTCTTCAGGGTCTTTGCAGCTTTCATAGTCTGAAATTTCTGTGCCCAGGAACACCTTAGAAATGAGATGAGATCTCAGCATTTACTGAGTTTTCTGATCTTTAAAGTACAAAAAAAAAAAAAAAAAAAAATAGTAAATGAGCCAGTATATGCCAAGCCCACAGAGTAGTGACGGCCACAATGAAGCCCTAAATAATTGTGGCTAATAACAGTAGCGTAGTAGTGTGTGTTGTAAGATCTCTGTCTCTCTCTGTCTCTGTCTCTGTCTCTCTGCCTCTCTGTCTCTCTCTGACTCTCTCTCTCTCTCTCTCATCCAATTATCCCACTTGATAGACAAAGAAATAGAACTCAAGAGACATTAAGGAATTTCCCCACAGCTCCCTCAGCAAATGAATAGAGATGATGGGGTGACCCCGTGGCAGTGATGAAAGTGAGAAACTACCCTCGAAGGAACCGCTCCAACTCATACCTGGTGAACAGGTGCCCCAGTGCCCTGCTTGGCTCCCACCACTCCAGTCATCAGGTGGGTACCCTCACCCGCCTCCCTGAGGGACTCTGTCCAAAAGACCATCTTCAATAAAACACCTTGTGAAAAGCACCCTCCATGGATGAGAGAAGGGAGATAAATTCAGGCACAAGCAGGAACTTTGAATAATAATAATGACCCAGTGACTCTGACCCTGTCCTAATACCCCACCTCACTCCAAAGCAGCAACTTCCTGGTCTCTGGGGAGGACCCTAACCTAGGAGGTGAAGCTGAGGATGCCGACAGAGGAAGAGGTTTTTTCACTCTAGTACTTGAGCAAAGGGGATGAGCTCATTTCAGTTGGGAGGGCAGTGAGTAGACTGGAATTTCCGGAGGTAATTTCAGTTTCCAAGCTATTTCAGATTTAGTCCTCCATTTTGTGCAGTTTCATAGCCTGTGCTTGCCTGTTTTTTCCGAAACTCCCCTTGAGGGGGCGCTGTCCTAATAGGTCCTGGCTCTCTATAAAGGGCGCGGCCAAACTGCAGAGGATCCCTGCACAGGCTCCTGAGACAGCGTTTGTAGCTGCCACAGCCCCTGCCTGCAAGTACCATGAAGGCCTCCGCAGCTGCCCTCTGTGTCATCCTCACCGCTGCTGCCCTCTGTGTTTCTGCATCTGCCTCCCCATGTAAGTTCGGGTCCTGGCCACCACAGCCCACAAAGTCAGCTGACCTTCTTCTTCTTTTTTTTTTTTTTGGTACCGGGGATCAAACTCACAACCTCATGCCTCCCAGACGGGTGCTTAGGCCTCTGAGATAAATCCCTGGCCCTTCTTCTGCCTGGAATGCCCAACCCATCCTGCTGGGTCAGACTTTGCTCTCTCTCCCACCGTAGCATTTATACTGTCTGAACCCCATTATTTACTTTCTCATGGACTGTTTTACCCAAATGTCCTGTTGATCCTGATAGATCTCTAAACTGCTTTATGTCAGGGACTGATCCCCCACACACACACGCCTCAACTTTTCTGTGTCTCCAGGGTCCATACCCCTGAGCCCTGCAGGTGCTCACTGAGTGGGGGTTGATGCTGGGAATATTAGTAAACTTGAAAAGCAACTGACCCATCCCTGTCATCAGCAGTGTTTCTAAAACTTAATGAAACCCTCCTAAAATGGTCCTGTTCTCTCAGTTCGTAGGTGGAAAAATTGGGGCTTGTGAACATAGAAGCTAATTAAATGCCTACTATGGATCAGGCTTTGTGCCAGTTGCTTTACCTATGTCACCTTATTTAACACAACTATTCTCTGAGCAGCTGTTTTGGAGTCACAGACAGGGTAACAGAGGTCCAGAGAAGCTTAGTAATTTGAATAAGGACAGTTGGGGATGGTGGTACTCAAACCAGTTCTGGCTGGGAAGGAGCAACTGATGCTTCCAGCAGCCTCTTGAATTAATTGACCGACAAGTGTGTTCCTATTCAGTTCCTTTTCACTACAGAAGGCAATATGCACCTTCAGGCCCCACTTAGGATCCTGGCTAAACAATGCAGTATCAGTTTTAGAAACCTCCTCACAGCCTCCCCTGTGTCACAAAGCCATTTTGAATCTACTGGGGATCCTTAAAGAGCAGGAATGAGGGCAGAGGGCCCAAGACAGGAAAGGAGGAGGCCCAGCACACCCTGAGAGCCAAGCCAGGGGTTTGTGTATAGAGGGAAGGATACAAGCTTATCTCAGGGATTAAATGGGAGGTTGGGGAAATTCTCTCGGGCTTCTGTTGGAACCCCCACTCTGATACTGTTTCCATAGTCAAGTGACTTTCTTATGTCTCAGTTTCGCCAATGTGAATAAAAGTCCTTTCAAGATAAATCATGTAAAGTACCCAGCACAGCGCCCAGTGTCACTGGCACTAAATAAAGAGACCTCCTTACTTTTTCTGCTTCTCCCAGATGCCTCAGACACCACTCCTTGCTGCTTTGCCTACATCTCCCGGCCACTGCCCCGCTCCCACGTCAAGGAATATTTCTACACCAGCGGCAAGTGCTCCAGTTTAGCAGTCGTGTGAGTCTCTACCCCATGGATTCCTGGGATGGGGGGTCATCTCTGGCTCCCAGAGCTAGTCGTCACCCAGGAGCCTTCTGAGAAGGTACCTTACCCACTCCTGCCTATTCTCCAGCTCTTCGAAACACCATGGCTCCTCCATCTCTAGCCTGAGTCCCCATCTATAATGTAAAAGGACTAGACAGGCGTCCTGGAATGATCCTGCCCATTCCACAGACTAGGTCCCTAGGATTCTTTGCCAGTGTGGTTTTCACTTGAACACCCCTTTCTAGTTAAGAACCCTAGAGTCTCCTATATTCCATACTCAATCAAATCCACCTAAAGCTCAGAGGAATTAGCAAGGGCCTTAATTGCAGTCAAGTAAAACAAAACAAAACCTATCCATTTGAGAAGAAATTGAGATTCACCTTTAAATATGTGAGCTAATATACTTGGAAAAATATAGTAATCCTCACTACACAGAAAGTGTTATGATCTGTATATTTCACATAATAGCCTTCTCAGTTATGCACAATTCTCTCCATAACTTAGGTGATAAAAGTGAGACTTGAAGAGGTCTGTTGATTTATCAGGCCTGCTCAGTAAGTGAGGGGTGGAGTCTGTGTCTGGAGCCTTCTCTTTCTACTATATAGCAAGTTCATTAGTGACAGTTGGTTAAGAAATTTAAATGATAGAGAGTTAAAGAACAAAAAGAAGAAACTGTCCAAAAAGAAAGAGGAATTAGGGATGAGGAAGGGGAAAGGAAGGAAGGGAAAAGGGAAAAAAATGATTTAAAAAAAGGATAAAATAGAAACAAAGTTTTGTAAATAGGAAGAGGAAGAGGGGTTGATGGGAGCAGAGGGGACTGGGAAAAAAAGAGAAATCAAAATATATCATATATAGGTACAAATTCCCTATGATGAACATGATCATTATGTATATCTAACCTGTACCAATAAACTTAATCAAATAAAATAAAAATAAAATTTAAAAAAGGATGTAATCATGAAGTTTTCTATAAAAAGGCTGAAGTTTTTTAATCCAAAAATTTTCATGACATTTGCTAAGTTACAGCTATTCAAAGATGAATTTGGGCCCTGATGAATCACTCAAAGTATATTAGTAATATTTAACAATACTGTTTTTTTTTTCCAGTAGTGAGGATTAAACCCATGACCTTCTCATTGAGCTATATCCCCAGTGCCCCTGCCTTTTCTTTTCTCCCTTGCTCTCTCTCTGTGTCTTTTATTTTCAGACAAATTCTTGCTAAGTCACTAAATTGCCTGGGCTTGAACTTGCCAACCTCCTGCCTCAGCCTCTCAGAGTTCTGGGATTACAGGCATGTATCACTATGCCTAGCCTACTAATTTCATTTCTAGAAATAGAAATAAATATTTCTAGAAAAAAATCTTCCCATGAGCACCTATTATGGGCAGACAGAGATGAATAAAACGACCATTTCATTCACAGTCAGGCAGACACAGCGATGACTAGAGTACCCTGCAAAAGAACATTACGAAAGGAACAAAGCGAGCACATCCAACTTCAGGGGTGAGGAGAGGGAATTTAGAAGAGGTTACTGCAAAAGGTGCTTTGTGACAAGAAATTTGGACTGACAGAGAAACACTTGTGGGTGGGGTTTATCAAGCAGAGAATGTCTCCAGGATTCTATTTTGGTTTTCCTCTATGCAGGAAAGCACAGAGGGCCTTGCAAGAAAATTCAGCAAAAGCACAAAGCTGTCAAGTGTAAAATAGTCTGAAACAAGAAATCCTAGAAGATTGGCATCCAATTAAGAGGCTGCCGTAGTTACCCACATACATAGTACTGGGGGCTCAGTGGGGCCTGGAGGAAAGTGGGATTAGCTAGAACAAAGGAGAGAGGGGGAGAGGACTACACTGAGGTTTCAGGCAACGTGGCTGCAGAAGTGTGAAACCACTTAACCCTGAGGATGAGCTGGGTTTAAAGGGAAGAAGTCAGATGGAGAGTTAGAGGCCTGCCTGGGCTACTTAGTGAGAACTTTCTCATAAAAGGTGAAAGAGGAGAAGGAGGAGGAGGATGAGGAGAAGGAAGCCACCAAGGTGCCACCAGAACAACCCTGTGGAAGTGACATTTTCTTGTAAGACGAAGAGCCTTCCAACAATAAAGATGCGAGGTTGCATCATCTTGCTGGGCACTGGCTCCAGAGTTAGTCTGCCACGTTAGAAACCTGGCTATGCCACTTGGTGAGCTTGGGCCCCTCACTCACCCTCTCCAAGCCTCAATTTACTCATCCAAAATTGGATAACAGAAGCACTTCCCTCACTGGGTCACCAAGGGAATAATAAAATGCTTAGATTATTCCCTGATACACATTAGGTGTGAAATAAATGTTAATTTATTATCATCATCATCATATAAATGTCATCACATACATAGAAGTGATAGGTAAAATTTAAAAATAAATAAAATACATATATCTGTTCATCCATTTATTGAATAAACATCCATTGATTATGCTTACCAGGCTTGGGTCCAGAGACCTGGGAAAGAACACAGAAAAGAGAAAAGGAAAGCTGGTGTGATGGCTCACATCTATAATCCCAGCACTCTGGGAGGCTGAGCCAGGGTCATGAATTCGAAGTCAACCTGGAACTCTGTCTCAAAAAAACCAAGAGAGAGGGGGAAGGACAGAGAGATTGAAGAGATTGACTTAAGAGAGACTTGAGAGGAAAAGACTTGAGAAACCTACTCTTTAGGAGCAGGTAGAAAGAGGGAATTTGGGCAGATGGGAAGATAGACTTGACAAGGAGAATCTGCCTTTGGTACCATATGCAGCAGAGAGGAAGAAACAGAGGTCTGTGCAATCCTCATTTCAGGGGTTAGTTTCCTGGCTTTGACTTCCTGGTTACAGAACAAGGGTGCTGAGGAGAGAGGACAGGAACTCTTAGAATTTCCTATTCCTGGCTGAACAAGGATAGGATCTGTGTCAGAAGCTCCTACACCCTTCCAAATAAGAAGAAAAAACCACCTCTAGGGGGCACCAGAGCCCTTCTGATCCCTTTCTCATCTCTGAACATGATGGGAAAGAGATCTGTCAAATCGCTCAGTCAAGTGGCTCTGTTAAGCCAGGAAAGTGAAAGCAGCTGCCTGAGAGTAAACAATGTCCATGTGAAGGGCCAAAAAGTAATTAAGAAATCCTCATTCTCACCAGACAACCTATACCTTCACTTCGCCTGAAAAGACTTAAGCTCAAGAACTCACAGGATAGATTTAAGAATGGTTAAGAGGATGTATTTTATGTTATTTTACCACAACTTTTTAAAAGTTTACTTAAATGCAGTTAGGCATGGAATCACTACACAAGCTTAGTGTCTTTGACAGACACACTGATAACATGCATAAAGAATGAAAATACCAAACCAAGATGCCTTATCTTAAATATTTAAATGAGGCGAGTACATAGCATCCCAGAACATATCTGAGCATATACACCAATACTGAGAATACATTTATTTTTATTTTTTTGAGACAGGCTCTCATTAGGTAGTTCAGGCTGGCCTTGAGCTCATTATGTAGACTAGATTGAATTTGAATTCACAGTAACCCTCCTGCCTCAGCCTCCCAAGTACTGGGATTATAGGTACGCACAACAATATCCAGTGTATTTTTTAAAAATATGATCATAATTAAAAAAAACAAAGGCTGAACTAAAATTTTTCTGTGTCGTTAGGGACATATAATTCCTTTGTCAGGCCGTACAATAATGTGATATACTTTGTAGCTCAATAGAACTTTAAAAATAAACTAGACAGCTGCACAATAAGTAGCTTTCTTCCCATTAGAATCCCTAAAATATTTAATCTGATATTCTAACTTAAGCAAAGTGAATGTTCAATTTAAAAAAAATAATACTGTGCGTGGAACACATCCTAAAGAAGCAGCCAAAATGAGACAGGCAAGTAGGCAGGGTTAACTCTGAAGTAATTAACGTGCTGATGACAGCACTATTACTATCCGGCCCCTGATGGCCCCCGGACAGAACCAGTATCCCAGGAGACAATCGAGGAAGCAGCTGACTGACCCTCATGACTCCCAATTTTTAATGTTTCCTAGGCTGTAAAGCTTGTTCACCATTGAGCTCTTTCACCTGTAGAGACAAGGCCTCTAATTCTCATGGGCCTCCACATTCTGGTGGGTAAATTGGTGGAAGGGCTTTGGCTGCCAAAATTTCAGGGCCTTTGACTTCTGTGAGCCACGGTCTAGTACGAGGACCTTTGGTTTCATATTGCTCCAATCACCCTAATGCAGAAATTTCACAGCATCCTAATCACAACAATACATGGAAAGTGCTTTTCCAAACTCCTTCACGTGTATCTGATTTGAGCTTCACAACAGTTGTGCAAAGTAGGAGTTCCATCCACAGCTCAGTGGGTAGCAAATAGGCTGAGAGGCGAAAGGCCCTCAGTGATTTGTCTACAGTGATCCAACTAAAAAAGCGGTGAAACTAGGGCTCAAATTCACCTCCTTTCATTCATCCACCCATGTATTCATGTGCTCATGTGTCGAGTCTCTGTTCTATGCCAGGCACTGTACTGTCTAAAGCCAAGTCATATGTTGCTTTAACTTCTCGTCACCGACTTACTCAGCCAGTGCAGTTCCTAGGGGATAACTTTTCTCTGTGTATCTTTTTTTTTTTTTGAGACAGGGTCTCCAAAAAATTCTCTGTATAAATTGGACTGGTCTCCAAAAAATTCTCTGTATAAATTGGACTGGCCTTAAACTCAACATCCTTCTACTTAGTCACCCAAGTATTGGGATTATAGATACCTGGCTCCTTCCCTCTGCATTTTGAGCACCTAGAACAGGACCTGGAACAAGGAAAATTCTGAATGGTTAGGTTTCAGATCCCCTTCAAATTCCAGCTGCATGTGTTTGAGTGGAAGTTAAAATGCACACAGTTTTCCTTCTCACTTAAAGACTTCAGATTCAATAGAAAAAGATGTCTCCCCCTAAAAAGAAATAAAACCTTATGGAGCATTAAAAATGTCCTTCCCCAGTACCACCATTTCCCTTTATGCCTCAATCTACCTCATCCCCAAAACTGGCTGTTCCAGTGTTAACAGGTCTCAACTTCTCCTCTCCTACAGATTTGTTACCCGAAAGAACCGCCAGGTGTGTGCCAACCCAGAGAAGAAGTGGGTTCGAGAGTACATCAACTCTTTGGAGATGAGCTAGGAGAGGAAGTATCCTGAACCTGACTTTGTGGAAGCTCAGCTGTTGCTGCTTGCTCTAGTCTTAACCAGTTTAGGAAGCTTCTCAATCCCTACTCTCATTCTTTGGGAGGGCATGGGTTCTACTACAATACAGCAATGGTAACGGCTTCTCCCTCTTAAAGGCTAAAAGAG
Source organism: Dasyprocta punctata (assembly GCA_004363535.1). Classification (NCBI taxonomy): domain Eukaryota; kingdom Metazoa; phylum Chordata; class Mammalia; order Rodentia; family Dasyproctidae; genus Dasyprocta; species Dasyprocta punctata. The sequence continues at coordinate 39,607 of RJWM01012003.1, forward strand.
CTATGGAGGCCCTGCCTCAGCCATGGGAAGTCTTTAGTTTCCCAGCTTCAGGTCTCTCACCTTGGCCATTGCTTAGTGATGAGGAAGAAAGCTTGTCTCTCAAGACAAAGAAGGCTGGGTTCCCGTAAGCATTTCCAATGCCAGTGTGCCCATCTCCAGCCCTCACAATGGCTGACTGACCAACAATAGAAATCAGCTTTTTATTAAAATTCTCAGTGCAATTACAAAGCTGGCTCCTGGTTTGATTTCCTCCTTGGGAACCCTCCTTTCCAAACACAGGGTGTCTGCTCTGGATTTGGGGCTTGTGGCCCTACCCAGTGATCAGGGTTGGGAGCAAAAGCTCTCTGAAGAAGGGACCTGGAAGGCAGAGCAGATAACTAGTGATTTATCCACAGGCAGGAGAGGGGGAGAGGATAGTCACTATGTCCTGCCCCTGCAAGTTCCCAAGTGTTTATCTGTCTTCCTGCCACAGCACCTCCATTTCCTCAGATTTTGTTTGACCTTTCCACCTTAGCCTCCCCTACATCTTATCCTCATTGGGTTTCTTCAACCCCATCTTTGAGCCAGAACAGATTTAATGGCAATTCTAAAGGTCTCGGGTCTTTCAAATAAGGAGAATGAGGCATTCTGTGGTTTTCACAACTGCATTAGCACCTTTTGGTAGGAGTATTCCAACTTTTCCATCTACATAAGTCAATTGTGTGAGCATAAAACAACAACAGATACAGTCATAACTATGTATCATAACTAAGCACTCACTATATGGCAAAACACTGACTTGGCCTCTTACATTCACCATCCTTTCTTATCCTTATAAAATAATGGGCTGGGTACTATTTATACTATGTTTTTGCTTACTTGGCAAGTGGTATTTTATTTGCCCAAAACCCCATAGCCAAAAAAAGGACAGGAAACAAGTATTTAAAACTTAAAGCCACTAGGTCTTATAATGCCAAAGCTCCTACTTCATTTCCCATCTTTAAAAATTTGCAAATTTTCAAATGTAAATATATATATATATTTACAAAAATATACATATATACTCTTCATCCAGAGTCAATGATTATTAACCTTTTACCATATTTATGTTTCTCTGTGTGTCAGTGTATGTGTATGGGGTAATATATGCATTTTTTCTGAATTATTTGAAAGTCGCACATGTGATATCACATCAACCCTAAAAGTTTCAGTGTGTATCTCCTAATAACATCCTGCATAACCACAAAATAGTTAACACACCCAGGAAACTTAACAAAGACATAATATTACTTTCTAATATACAATCCATTCATCAAATTTCCCCAAATGATTCCAATAATGTCCTTTATAGTTATTTTTAAAAATTCAGGATCCAATTAAGTATACACATTAAATTTAGCTGTCATGTCTTCTTAGTGTCCTTTAGCATATTTTTTGTCCTTGAGACATCAATTTTTTTTTTTTTTTTTTTTTTTCAGCACCAGGGATTGAACTCACAGCCTAGCGCCTGCCAGACAGGCGCTTAAGCTGCTGAGCCAAACTCCTGGCCCTGGTTTTTTGAGGCAGGGTCGCACTATGTAGCTCAGGCCGGCCTTGCGCTCGCGTTGTAGCCCAAGCCGGCCTCGAACTCACAACGCCCCGCCTACCTCAGCCTCCCAAGTGCTGGGATTAAAGGCGTGCGCCACCACGCCCGGCGCTGAGACATCAATTTATTTAGGAGTTCAGAGCAGATTTTTGTCAAATGCGTCTTTATTTGGATTTACCTAATTACTTCCTCATAATTATAATTCAAGTTAAACACTTTTGGTAGGAATATCATTTGGGTGGTGTTGTCTTTCTCAGAGTTCCACATTAAAGCACATTATGTCAGCTCACTGGTGATGTGAAGAGTTCTGACTTAGTGGTCCATGTATTCTTGTCACAGTAAGCTGCCTACCAGGCACTGTGCTAGGCACTGAAGGTGGGGTGGGGAGATCCCAACTGAGAGGTGAATAACCACAAGTCACGGTCTTCACCTTCAGGTAACTCATAGTCCAGTGAGGATGATGGCTCTAAGAACATATTAAACATATGATAAGCACTTAAAGGAAGCAACTGTACAAAAGGATGAAATCACATTGTGAACAGAGGGGGTTACATCAGTGAGGTGGGATAGGGAGCATGAAAGGAAACTTCAGAGATGAAATTATGTTTCTGTGGAACTTGAAAGATTTCAGCTAACAATTTAACAGGTAGAAAAGAAGGGAAAGCACTGACAGGCAGAGGGAACAGCACATGCAAAAGTAGGAGGTATAAAAAACAGCTCCTTAAGCGTTGTGAGTTCGAGGCTGGCTTGGGCTACAACGTGAGCGCAAGGCCGGCCTGTGCTACACAGTGCGACCCTGCCTCAAAAAACCAGGGCCGGGAGTTTGGCTCAGCGGCTTACGCATCTGTCAGGCAGGCATGAGGTTGTGAGCTCGATCCCCAGTGCCACAAAAAAAAACAACAAAAAAACAAAAAAACAGCTCCTTAGCATACATACAGTCTCTTGCTGCCAGAAGGGGTGTGCATATAAAAGGAGCTTTCCCATTCCCTGCCAGCTTCTTGATTTGACTAATCCTAAGAAAAACCCCAAATGCTCTTCTTTTTTATTTTTTTATTTATTTAAGGGAAAAAAGATACAGAAAAGAAAGACAAAAAGCAAAAGAGACAAACAAACAACAACAAGTCCAATATGATAACTTATAGGTTTACAAAACAAGATGATAGGAATTTGACAATGATTGCAATATTGTATATCGTTACCTTCGGAAGGGTTGTTTAGATTAACAGATATAGACATGTAAAGTTGATCTAATCATATGAATATTAACTGTTCTTTTTTTTTTTAATGCCTCACCACAACTCTGTAGTTAGCCAGACAAGCATGACTTTCCCATTTTTTTAGATGAAGAAAGCGAAGCTCAGAAATGTAAAGTGACCAGTTCGGTCCACAGGCCAGTAGAGGCCAGGGGTGGGGCTCAAGAATGGAACTTGGGTGTTCTATTTACCAAGGTGATCTGGTTGTTCAACACTTGGAAGCTTCTGCCTTCAGAAATCTGTTCACCGGCTTGCACCAAGTCTCTTGCTCCAGAGAATGGGTCTTCTCCAGTAGTGCACCTTCTTCCCTACAGCCCTAAACGACTCCGCCCAGGTTCCCTCTTGCCCCGTCAGAAGAAGATGGCCTATGGAAAATCAGTTGACATCTTTGAAATCTCCAGGTCAATGTTCATGTATCCATGGCTGGAATATCCAGACAGGACCAAAGGTAAGGATGCAATGAGCAGGAATGGAGCCCAGGGCAGCGGTCTGTGAAAGCAAGGCTACCTGGCTCCCCATCCCGGGCAAGGGGCTGAATGAGTTCATCAAGTACATAGGGCAGGCCTTGGACACTATGATGTCCTACAGCACTCAAGGTAAGTCCCCAGCCCCTCAGCAGGGCTTACAGGGTCCTCTTGAATTAAGCCATCTGCCTCCCCAGCTTCTGCTCCCACACCGGCACCCCAACTCTCATGCTTCCAAGTGTTTGCATAAGATGTTCCTGTGCCTAATGCTCTTTCCCCTTATCTATCTGCTCATACTGAGACTTGACTTGTATGTTATCTTTCTGGAAAACCTTCCCTCATCTTCTCAGCCAGGTTAGGTGCCTCTCTGGAATGCTATCTTTACCTAGCTCCGCATTTATTTCCCTCTGTTAGTCACTAAGAAACGTATCGTACCAGTGGTTCTCAAAACATAATCCCAGAAGCAGCAGCACCATCATCTTTGTTAGAAATGCAAATTATCAGAGCCTATCCCAAATGTAGTGAGTTATATACTAAAGGGATAGGTCCCAGAAATCTGTGTTTTAACAAGTTCTCCAAGTGATGCTATTGCATATTCAAGTTTGAGGAACTAAACAAGAACAATGGTTTTTACTCTTAGCTGAATATTTGAATCTTCTGGAGATCTTTCTAACATGCCTAGGCCCTATCCCCACAGAATCTGATTCAATTAATCTGATGCAGAGCTTTAGAAACGTTCAAAGTTCCCCCAAATAACTGTAATATGCAGGCAAGGTTGAGAATACCTGCTGGGCCTGTGTAGCTTAAACTTCAGCTACGTAGGAATGACCTGGGGATCTTGTTCCAATGAAGATCCTAACTCAGTGGGTCTGGGATGAAGCCTGAGGCAGGATTCTGAGCTACTGCCTGGCTCTGGCATTGCTGCTATTTTACAGACCACAGTAGCATGGCACTATGAGATGCGGAAGGGCCTTATTTATCTCCCTGGTACCTGGTAAAATATCTGGGGTTAGTACTCAGTGCTGAAGATATGAATGCCTAAATGAGTGATTCTTTGACTCACCTTTGTATCTTTTATCTTATTTGTATTACACACATACTCTTATTCCTCTTGCCAGAATTCAGAAAAGCCATGGCTCCTATTCACCTGCCCTTGTCCTGCTACAAGGTAAGACCTCTATCCTGAGAACTGTGTCAAAATAGGAGGGCCAACTCACAGAATCCTGACATTCACTTCTGGGGCCACCATTAACTTTGTGTGAGCTTGGACAAGTGACTTGCTCTAAGCCTCAAGAGCTTCCTCTGTCACAGGCCAGCCCCTGCTTATCCCCCGTGTAAGAGAAAGTCTGCAAGGCCTGGGTATGCAGGCAAAATGACCAACGGGGTTTAGTTTTATTAGTTAACATGCAGATCTTCAGGCTTCCAAGATAAAATACAGAGTGTTCAACACAACTCAAATTTCAGATAAATGAGTGGATTTTTAGCACAAACATGTCCCAAATATTTCATTTGCTACCTAAAATCCAAATTTAATTCAATATCCTATTTAGTTCTTTGGCTTGTTCTGTGCTATATGTGAAATCCCTACTTACCATGAGTCAACCCTCCATTTTCTGAAGTCATGGCAGTCACTTGAAAACTCTTATTACAATTTTTTCAGTCACTAAGGTTGGAACTACTGGGTAAATCTCCTTACTCTATTGCCCAGAGAGATCAGTTATAAAGATAGAAAGGCTGGAAAAGTTACAAAGATAGGAAGGCTGGTTCCCAGCCAAATCCTCAGAAAAAAATCTCCTGACACATCCAAAACCCTCCACTATAGTCAGAGCTATAACTACACAGTTAAAAACTAGGGATGTAGCTTAGAGTTAAAGCACTTGCCTAGCCTGCATAAGGCATCGGGTTAGATCCCCAGCACACACACAAACACACACACCACACTCAAACACAAGTTATACAGTTAAGAGATAGATTTGGAGAAAGTCTGTTTTCCCAACTAACTTGTTAAATTCACAAACGAAAGGAATATAACTACATCCTTAGCACATGGAGCTTGGCACATAGTAGGCAATCAATATCAATAAATATCTGAATGAGCAATGGTCTGCCTTTAGTCTGTAACTTACCCAGCCCTTGTCTTTCATTTCCCTGCTCAAATGTCCTTTTCAAAGTGAGCTGAGATACTAAACTGACCACACTGTGGACTCAGATCGATTTATAGATCACTTCAAAATCTAGATCTCTTTTGATCCACCCTTGGGAGGGGAACAGAACAAGGATTATTAGCTACATTTAACAGATGAGAAGACTGGTAAAGTGAAATAACTTCTTGCCCAAGTTACATAACAGGTTAAGTGGTATCTGTGACTTCAACCAGGTTGTCTCACTCCACACTCTCAACCCTCCACCTCCCTCCCCTGACTCCCAACACTCAAGTAAGGGTCTAAGGAATCCTTCTGAAAGCTCTGCCACTTGTACCCCTAGATGCCAAAGGAAGAGCTTCCCCCAAGTCCAGAATGCTGGAGGCAGCACCCGAGCAAGCCAAACGCAATCCCTTACTGCTACTCCAAGAAACCTGAGATCTACACACACTGGCACACCCTATATGACCAGCGAAAGGAACGGGAGACCCAGAAAATGTTACTGAAAATGAGAGGCCATCATTCTAAGTATGCTCCGGCCACCCCCGTAATCTCCACATCTTCTAGGAAAAAGAGGAAGGGCAGGGGAGGAGTAGGCTAGGGGGCCCATGTCAGTCCACAGGACCCTGGGGTAGAAGGGCAGTTCAATTAGGGGGTAGATATCACTAAGCCCCCATCTGTCTTTCTCTGGCCCCATCTCTGATCTGGACTGAGGCCCTGTGGCAGGGGTGGAGCAGTGACTGAGGAGGGAAGGAACAAAGGGACAGAGACTTCCTGTACAATTTCTCATGCAGGAACCTCAAAGGCAATATCCAAAAACTCCACCTTCCCATGAGCAAGTTGACTATAAAATCTCAGGTGGGATCTGAGCCCTTAGAACCTACCAGGGATCACCTGAAGTGGCAAAGATTAAAGGTCAGGACCACGGTGGGGAGGGGCATGAGGAGACTCCTACCCGTGGGTGCCTTTACCCTAAATTCACACCACCCTTCAGACTTAGTCCCTCCCTGCAAAACCTAGGCCCAGGGGTGGGAGGATCAGATTGGTTGAGCTCCTTTCAGTTTGAAGTTTTATATTTTTCCATTTTTTCTTTCCACTGGCTGCCTTGGATGTACAGGAGCTCACAAAAACCTTGAACTCTCCTAGAGAAGATGATCAGTTCTATGCAACACAGGTGAGAATCAGCAAAGACAGAGGGGGGCAGTTACACTTAGGAGTTGGCCCAGCTGGAAAGAAACAAGAAGCTAGAGGTGGTTGGTGGGGTCAAGGGTGGTGTTCTAAATATAAACTCCAGCTGTGGGTGGGGGATGGTAACTCCTGGGGGCACTTACTGCACTCTCTTCCCTTTCCTTTATCCCCCTTTCTGCAGGCTCTGGGGTATCTTGGCATCAGTGACCAGTTTATTACAAAGGCACTATGGCAAGTGGTGAGTCTGGGGGCTGTGTGGAGTTTAGGAAAGGTGGAAACAGAGTCTGAGGTGTGCAGAGGGTGGACACGTAGGCAAAAGACCAGACTCCCCAGGGTGCCAGACTGATAGGTCAGAGCCAAAGAGAAAAGAGCCACCAGTACGTGATGTATCTCCAATTCATGCCCTTGGCCTCTTTAAAAAGAAGTTGGAGGAAAGATACAAAAGATACTGCATTAAAAAGCCAGAAAAGAACTGGGGCTGAGTTAATTCATTAACTGAAACAACACTCCATGCTTTTTGGTCTATTTACAATTGGGAGCATGTCTTCTCATTGATAATCTCACTTAAATCTTACAACACTAAGAATAGTTATTAGTGTCTGTATTCTTCTAGTGAAAAAATAGAAGCTCTGAGAATCTAAGCCTAAGTGGCCACTAAATGCCAGACAGAGATTTAAACAAAAGTCTAACTCCCAGTTCAGTGCTCCTTCCATTGCACTCTCCAGCCTGTACTGTATTTGAGCATAGACAGGTCACTTTCTAGACCCAGTTGCCTCTTTCATAAAATGAAAAGCTAAGTTAAGAAAGCCCTTAAAGCTCTGACATTCCATCACTTTATGTTATGTTTCCACTCCTTATCTTTTAAATCAGGCCCAAACTGGTCCAAAGAAAGTGAAGTATGAGGCTTATCGAACCCTGGCCATCCTGGGTGAGTATGTCACCTCTCTTGGTAGGGAGCTGAGAGAGGTACAGCCACATCTTCTTGAAAGGGCAGAAGGGAACCTAGCATTTGACAGAGGCTTAGAATTATCCTAGGTACTGTTGGGTAGAGGAGGAAATGGGGCAAAAGGGAGACACACAGAGATAGAGATGGAGATAGAGAGGGAGGGAGAGAGACAGACAGAGACACAGAGAAAGGCAGGCAAAAAGACAGAGACAGAGACATAAACTCCAGAAATTGTGTTCACGATCAGCCAACTTCTCTGGTATCCTGAGAGAATGGGCAACACCCTAGAACCTAGTGCTTGGAACTTCTGTCAAGAGTGCAGTGGAGTTCACTGGATTGTTGTGGCTCTGCCATGTGACCTGCTGACCCTTCCTGTCCAGGATGCCTGAATAAGCATGTGATCCGGGCTCTCATCATACAACTGAAGGAGGAAAGTAAGCATCAAGGGATGGAGACTCTAACAAGGCTACGAGTGGCTCTGAACTCCTGGGCTGCTGTCCCTGAAGACAAGGTGAATGAAAGGGTCTATAATTGGGGCAAAACAAGTTAATGCGATTGACAGGTTTGGCTGTAGGCTTAGTCAGATAAAAGATAGCCTTGTTCTCAGCTTTAATAGAAGATACTGTCCTTGTGGCGTTCCCTCTAGAGTTGAATAGAGGCACATCGCTTGTGGTGTTCCCTCTAGAGTTGAATAGAGGCACATCGCTTGTGCAAGGACCAATCAGACAACCTCTGAAAACTCAGAATGCAGAGTTAGGTTTTTTCATCTTTAAAATGGAGACAATAAATGTTTTACAAAAGATTAAGGGAGATAATGTACTATATGAGATAATATACCCTACTAAAATGTCTGTGTTTTTTAAGTGGTAGCCATTGTTATAATCTCTAAAATAACCTGTTGAAGCAAAACCTGTCAGGAAGTGACAGGAACCAAGACAGTTCTGACACTACTCTTTCTTCCCCTTTTAAGTTATTCTTCCTTTGATTCCATCACTGCTCCATGTGAACAAGAACTCATCATGTATCATGCATCCATTTATTCAGCAAATACATTCCAACAGAAAACATATGCCAGGTACCATCACAGACACTTGCATACATCAGTGAACCAAACAGGCAAAGAGCCCTGCTATTGTGGAACTTACATTCTAGTGGAGGGAAACTCACAATAATCAATAAATATAATTAGAAAGTTGTATCATATGTCAGGGGTGCAATGGGAAAAATTAGGTAACAAGAGACGGGTGGGGATGAGTTACAATATAAGCACAGTAGACAGGGAAGATCTCATTTAGAAAGTACAATTGAACAAGGCTGTCTTAGTTACTTTTGTTGCTGGGAAGAAATATCTGACAACCACAAATTAAAGGAGGAAAGATTGATTTTAGCTCATAGTTTGTAGAGGTTTCTAGTTTATATTCAGTTGGCTCCAAGACACAGTGGCACAGACAGGGACTTCACAAAGAAGGAACAGTTCATGGCATGGCAGGCAGAAGGCAGCAGAGCAATAAGCATCAAGTACCAAACCTGCCTTTCCCTTTTATTCCATCCAGGGTACAAGCCATCTGGTGGTACCGCTCACACCCAGGGTGGGACTTGTTTTCAGTACATTAATTCAGCCACACCCATAACTATACTAATTCAGATCAGTGGACTAATTTAGTATCATATAACCTTAATCCTAGCATCACACACCCTAGATCCAGTCAGCTCCCAAAAGCCCTACCTATGAGTGCACAAGGCTTTGGGGGGACATCTAGATACAAGCCATAACAAGCCACGAAGAAAATGACAGAGTTAGACTTAAAGGTGTCTGAAAGAAGTTATTCTGGGCAGAAGGACCAGTCAATGCAGATATGAACATGCTTGGCATAGTCAGGGAACAGCAAGCAAGCCAGTGTGGCTAAACTGAGGCAGAAAGAGAAAGCAGTAAGAAATAAAGGTCAGGTTAAAAAAGTTAACAGTAGACTAGAACATACAAGTGGTCTTTTGGGCTATTTGAAGTACTTGGGCTTTTATTCTGAGTGGAATAGGGAGCCATTAAAGGTTTTTGAGCAGAGCAGTAATGTGATCCAACTTACATTTCACTCTAACTGCTGTGTTGCAAAAAGATTGAGGCAGGGGAACAGGAGAGGAAGCAGAGACCAGTCAGGGGCTACTGAAACAATCCTATAAGATGTAGTGGTGGCTTAGACAATGATGGTTACAGTGAAGTAAGTAAGATTTGATTAAATACTGGTTTTTTTTGTTTGTTTATTTGTTTTGTGTGTGGGGGGGGCACCAGGAATCAAACTCACAACCTCACACCTGCCAGGCAGGCTCTTAAGCCAGTGAGCCAAACTCCCAGCCCTAGTTTTTTGAAACAGGATCACAACTATGTAGCTCAGGCCGGCCTTGTGCTCACATTGTAGCCCAAACAAGCCTCAAACTCACAACACTCCACCTACCTCTGCCTCCCGAGTGCTGGGATTAAAAGCGTGTGCCACCATGCCAGGCTAATACTGGATATTTTAAAAGCAAAACTCTGATAGGCTGAGTGTGAATTGTAGAAGACAGTGAGGAAACAAGCATGAAGATAAGGTTTTTGGCCTAACACCTAAAAGAATACAATAGGCACGAAGGTTGAGAAAACTGCAGGGAACCAGATTTGGAAGTAACAGCCTAAATTCAGTTTTGACAAGTTGTGTCTTAGATGTCTTTTGGAATTCCAAGGGAGATGTCAAGTAACAATTTGGACTTTGCAAGAGAAGTCTGAACTAGAGAGAGAAATCTGGGAGTTAGTAGCACACAGAAACTACTTAATGCCACTAAACTAGTTGAGATCACTAAGAAATTACCAAGAATCTCCTGCTGAGGCATTTTGGTGTTACGAGGTCAGGAAGAAGAGGAAGAACTGGTAAATTTCAAGAAGTAGCCAATGAAATTGGAAGATAATCCGAAGTGTGTTCTGAAAATCAAGTGAAAGAACATGTCAAGCAAACACCATATCAAGGAATATAAGAATTGAAAATTGAGATGTGGCCTTAACAATATGGAAATCATTAATTATCTTAACAGAGTCATTTTAGTGGGTGGTAGGGGTGGTGGGGGTATAGACCTGATCAAAATGAGTTTAAGAGGCTGGGGATGTAGCTCAGTGGCACAGCACCTGCCTGCCAAGTGCAAGGCCCTGAGTTCAATTCTCAGTACCAAAAAACAAACAAACAAACAATGAGTTAAAGAGATTAGGCAGACAAATATTAGAGACAGCAAATATGGACAACTTTCTGAGTTTTGCAGAAGAGGGTAGTAGTTGGTACTGGAGATAGAATCTAGCAAGAAAAGAAAAATAATCATGTTTCTATGTTGAGCAATAATGATCCAGTAGTTAGAAAGATGATTTTGATGAGAACAAGAAGAGTTACTACAAAAATATCCTTGAGTAGATGAGAGGGGATGAGATCTTTAAAGTGGAAAGACTGACTTTAGATAGATGGGTATACAATGCATAACAACAAGTATAAAGGAAGAGGAAGTAACAAGTAATAAGAAGTATCTAAGAAACTTCTAGTTGCTTTTTTCCCAGTGAAATAGAAAGTAAAGTTAGCATCTAAGAGTGAACAGATAAAAAAATGTTAGACACTCTGGAGAGAAAGGTTATGAATTAAGAGAAAGGGAAAGAGAATTAGAGTGAAAAACAGTATGATTAACAAGAAGCATCAAGGATCTACCTTGTATGCATAAATTTAAAGCAAAATCAGTCATTGTGACTGGGTGATTTTTCTTCATGAAGTGTAAGTACAGAGTAACTGAACAGTTGAACTTAACTAGGACTGTGGTTTGGTCAAGGGAGTACAATGAAACAAGAGAGGGTAAAGTAGGGTGAGGCAGGGGAATGATTATAACAGGACCATGGAATTTAAACTGGGTAGAGGCAAGTAAAGGATCAGGGAAAAGGTGACAGTTTCAATGGATTGCTAGTCTTCTATGGAATCGAACAATTGGCATTAGGAGATGAGCTGGAGAAACAGGAGGTAATATTCAGAGTGGGATCAATGAAATGGAGATTATGGAGAAGTTGCAGTTGTATGATAAACTATCTGTTGAATGAGTGGCTAAGGTAGCATGAAGTCATTAGAAGTTATTAGAAGTGAGATGCTGCATCAACTGCATGTATATTTTTTAAAACATTAAGAATTAAGACAACAGAAATGTTAAAAGAAGTAACGGTGATCCATTCATAACATAAAGTCACACAGAAATAAGATGTGACCTGGGAGCAAGTAGGTGACAGCACACAAAAAAAGGAATATAGGTGAAATAATAAAGCGATGGCATGAAATTTAGCTAGAGAGAAAGGAGAATGGTCTGGAAGCAACGATGAACTACCATCTAATAAAGTATGATGTATAGCTGAAAACAGCTCATTATACCTACTGTCTTCCTCAGAGGACTCAAGTTGGGAATGAAGAAGAGCTGGTACTTGTGCTTCAGACACTGATAAAGTCATCCTCTGGTGAAGCAGCCCTGGAGGCAGCCCTGTGCTTGGGTTTCCTGAGGCCCTGCAGCAACATGGCCCAAGAGTTCTTGCTGCAGTGCCTGTGCCAAGGGACCAAGACCCAGCAGATGAAGGTGTGAGGGGCAGGAGACTGGGCTCCCTGGGGCAACAGAGGCCAGTGCTGAATCAGATGGTATTTGAATACTGTCATCTTATCCCAAAGAAAACAAGCCTTGGCTGAGAGCAGAGCAGGATCCTCCATGAGTTTAGAATGTGCATATGCATATATGTGGGGTTATACTGACATGTAAGTATGCATGTGTCTGTGCATACTTGGTATGTGCAAAGGTTCATTTATGTATGTGTGCATTTGTGCACACGTAAACTTGTTTTCACTCAAGAGGCCAAGAGACAGGAGAAAAGACCTCTTCTGTTCCCCACAGTTCTACACCCAGTTCCCAGTCCACCTGGCCATCTATATGCCGCTAGGTACACACCTGTACACCCTGCCCCACCGCATTCCTCACAGGCACTTAGGATGCTGGTCAAGATCATGCATGTGCACTCTGCTGTCGTCACCATGGCCATTCTGGCTCAGCTACGTTCTTCTAGTGTCATTGAGGTAAGCTCTGGGCTGCCTTGTATCCTTCCTTCCTTGATACTAGGACAGGGTTGAGATATGAGAAAGGAGACCTATTTTTCACATTTCCACCCCTCAGGACCGCTTTGAAGCCACCCAGATGCTCAGAACCATTGGCCTGGAAAAGATCAAGGAACAGGGGCTAGAGGAACTCACATTTGACCTGCTTAAATGGAAGACACATTACGAACCCTTCTTTGTGAGACCATACCTTGCAAGCCCAGAAAGCCCAAACCTGTCCTGTCTCTTCTCTAGAGGGTCCTGTCATACCACCCCACAGTATCACACTCATCTTAACCTACTTCCTGTTCCCCTAGTGTGGCCCATGTTTTTAAACCACCTTCCCTTCACTCAGGTTATTCTCTCAGTTCAAAATACACCATTAGACCCCTCCTTCTTCTGCAGGATAAAAACTGACTCGAAGGATTCTCCCTGTCTTTCCAGTCTATTAAAATGCTATTTTGCTCTCTCAAGACCAACCCAAATGACATCCGATATACAAAGCTTTCCCAAATTGCCAATCAGACTCAACCTGGCCTTCCTCTGTGCTTCTTTACTTTAGCTTTACTACAGAACCATCCACAGTACTTATACAGTCATTTTTCTAAAATATAAATCAGATTGTATCTTCTCTGCAAAACACTTCAGAGGTTCTCAATGCCCTCCTTTTCCTCATAACTTGAGCCCTGCCTAGCTCTAGCTTCATCTTCACCACTCTCCCCTCAGAGCCATACACCAGGTATGCTGAGAATGACCAAGTCCTGATTTGTACCTGTTAACTCAATGTTAATTACTCAGAGTGTTCTTAAGAGTCCTAGTCTGGTCACCTCCCTAAACCAAACTATTTTTGGTTCCCCATCCTCTCTACACTTTCTCTTGCCTCCGGTTTTGCCTATCCTCTTCCCTTGGCACAGGAAATCCCACCCACTCCCCTACACATACATGCAACCTTCTGTTGCTTAACTCTCACCCTGAAAGTTTCAGCTGAGGCATCATTTCCTCCCCCTAGCAAAGCTTCCTCAGAATATCCTCCTATATGCACCCTATATTTCCATTTACTTGTCTACTTCCTCCATCAGACTATGAGCTCTTCAAGGTAGGGATCCTATTAAGCGTTTAATAAAGGTTTGAAGCACTTAAACACCTCTGCATTCCTTTCTGTGTTGCCCCACTCTGATCCCTCTATAGGCTATAAGGCAAGCTGTGGCTGAAACTGTAGAAGAGTTCAAGATGAAGCCTATGATGTTGAACTTGGTGGAAGCGTAAGTAGACTGAGCTAGGAGCTGCCAGGGTCAAATCCTAAGTTTGGGAGGGGAGCAGAGGAGTTGGCTGAGAACCTTGCCTGTGCTTCTATGTAAGTCACTCTTCCCTCAGGAGGTGATTTTGTTCATCTAAAAAAAAGAGGCTAATCACACCACTCAGGGGTGCTATAAAACTTACATATAACCTGAAAGAAACTTTTAGAAGGTAAAGTTCTGGACAGATGAGTCCTCATCATCATTTAGTACTTTGTGGCAAAGTATAGTACCTGCTTTTCCCCTTCCATTCCCCTTCCTGACCTGAGAAATGAAAACAGGGAAATGGAAGTTAACATCACTTATCAGCATTAGGCCCAACTCACTCTGGGCCTGAAAAGCATCCTCCCACCACTTACCTGGACAACAAATTTACTGTCTTTATGCAGGCAATTAATGCATCCAGATGCCGCTGTTCGCCAACAAGCAATCATCTCTTTGGTAAGGCAGGATCTACTTCTCTGACCCAAGTTCTGTGATACATTGATGGCAGGGGAATAGACAATTGAATGAAGTCACAGAGGAGAAGAAACAGCTGTAAAGTTTTGAGAGGTTCATTTTAGAATTCTAGACTAAGAATTCAGAGTAACCAGTACCTGTGGTAAAACTTCAGGAGATGGATGTGTGGGTGTTATTAGTGCAGCAATTATCTTCACTCTTCTGGGTAAATAACGGGAACTGGAATCCATGCAGTGGCCCCAACTGGCAAAGAAAGAAGTATCCCAGCTGGGAAATCACACTTCCTCCTCTTGGCCACAAGGTCATCCAAAAGGACTAGAATAAGAAAGAGGATGGGGCATCTTCCTGGGGCTGGCTACTTAGGCAAGTCACTCTGCCTCTGCCAGGGTGTCCTGGGGATCCGTGGCCCACAAGTATTCCACTTACTCCTGGACATGCTAGATGCAGAAGAGAACCAGGATGTGAAGAAAAGTGTAAGGCATTTCTGCTATTTCTTCCTTTTCTCTATCCCTCCTCCAAACCTCTCCCATTTACCTCACCATGTGTTCCTTGTCAGAAGGAAAGGGAAGTCCTCAGACACTGTCTTTTTTTTTTTTTTTTTTTTTCCGGCACCAGGGATTGAACTCACAACCTCGTGCCTGCCAGGGCAGGCGCTTAAGGAACTGAGCCAAACTCCCGGCCCTGGTTTTTTTTGAGGCAGGGTCGCACTGTGTAGCTCAGGCCGGCCTTGTGCTCGCGTTGTAGCCCAAGCCGGCCTTGAACTCACAACGCTCCGCCTACCTCAGCCTCCCGAGTGCTGGGATTAAAGGCGTGCGCCACCACGCCTGGCTCAGACACTGTCTCTTGACCTGGTTCCTTGCTAGTTTCCCTTCCCTTGAGTACCCCTATCCCTCCCAGGCTGAGCCCAAAGTGAAAAAGCCCTCAGACCTTTCTTTTAATGCAGCTAGAAGAAACATTAATCATTTGGGCCTCAATTGATCCCTGGATCCAAAAGAATCTAAAGAACAAGGTTTTCTTTGTCTATGAAGCATCTAAAACTAGAAAGAAGACAGAGCCTACAAGGTTCCGGAAGGAACCTGACTACCCCGAAGAGTTAGATATCCAAGACTTTCAACTTGCTAAGCTGAATCCCTTGTTTATTACAAAGGCCAGCACCAAGGTAGATCAAGAGAAAAAGTTTCCTGACTTTCCATCCCATCTCTCTAAACCACAAAAACAGAAGCCACACACCACAGGGCCCTGGCAGCCAAGGATCAGGCAACAGCTCTGGGCCCTTGCTGAAATCTACAAATAGGTCAGCTCTTTGGGCCCACTGTCTCCCTGAGGATAGTTTTTATGCTTCTCTGAGAAGACAATCCATACCTACCTTTCATGAATAAATGACTGTCACAATACCTACCACCTGAGGCACGACTGCTGTTCCTGTCATCAGAAGGCACAGAGCCCAGGTCTCCTGGTTCCTGGCTGGGTGTTCTTCTCACGTAGCCACACCTCCTTTCCTCTCATCAGAGGAAAGAAGAGAACCAAAACTTCCCTGGAAGGTGAGCCTACCTTCCTAAATCAAGTCCTTGTCTGTGCCCAGAATTTGATGACAAAGCTCAGCAGCTGAGCCTGTCTGTGTCTAGAGGGAAAAAAGTTACCAAAGGAAAAACAGGGAAATGTTGGGAAGCTTGGTTCTTGGATCATTTCTTATTAACTTGACCTGCCCGCATATACACATCTACCCACCTCTCTAAGGTCACTAGGAGGTAATTTAGCTTTAATCAGAGCCAAATAACTTCTCTGCCATATCTGCTACCTAGATACCTGCTTTCTACCTTCCTCAGGGTCATTCCCTTTAAGAGATCCAATTTACACTACAAAACTGTCTTTTCCTGAACTTCGCACTAACAGGACAACTCCAGTCCTAAAAAGCTACAACCCTATTAAGAAAGAAAAGTCCTGGAGGTGATGCCTCAGATGAAATTTGCAGGGTGAGTTAACCAGCCAGTAGTAGTGACATGTGCCTATAATCTCAGCTACTAGGGAGGACGAATCAGAAGAATCATGTTTTAGGCCAGTCCAGGCAATTTAGGCAAGACCTGTCTCTAATAAGGGGTGGGAGTGTAGTTCATTAGTAGAGTGCTTGCCTAGCATGCCCAAGGCCCTGGGATCCTTAACACCACACATACAAAAAAAGGCAAGCCCAGCCATTGAAGTGAGACAAAGCTAATCCTAGGGTTCATCATTTATCTGATCTTTGACTCTGGCCAAGTTACTTAACTTCTCTGATAGTGTTTTATTACCTATAAATCAAGAAAATAATACCTATTGCCTTAAAGTGCTCCTATGAAATTAATAAGTCTATCAGTGCCTGACATTACATGGTAGAACACTCAAACAGGAACTTTTTCCCCTCTCCTTTCTTTAATGTTGTCACATGAGCCCTAATCACCAGAAGTCAAAAAAAGACTGTTTCCCACTACCCTCGTTCACTCTAATCATATTGGAGAAGTTCTTCCCAATTAAGTACAGAAAGGTCAAATGGATCCTCATTCACATTCACATCACAGGTTCTAGAGCAGTTCAAATGGTGTTCTGAATTTAGTATAGTACATTGCTCAGGTTTATCTCCCAACCACCATTTCTAGATTCATGTTTTGTCTCAGAGTTTCAGGTAAAAGTGAAAACATGGTTTCATTATCCTGGAATATAAACAGCACTGCCTGGTGACTCCTCTGATAATCTGTGGTGTGAAGTCCAATGGACAGGAAAGATGTTCTTCCTTGCCTACTCTGCAGCTTTGGGTCCATGAACAAATATAACTCAAACATCCTTGGGCCTCAACATCCTGTGGGTACAAGTGCTACCTTAACTGCATTTTATAGGCTTTCAACTTCTACAAAACTTTTCCTACAGATCTCCAAACCCCATCCCCCCCCCCCAGCACACATACACACATGGGTGTGCCCACTTGCTAGTCTGTATTTCTGGATGTCTCCACAGAATCTTACAACTCAGCCAGATACCACCTCTGACTGCAGCACATCAATCCTAATTTTACTAACCTGCACTAGATTTAAGACAGCAACAAGCATAAATATCATCACAGAGAATCAGCCTCCTGCTCCACCAAAGCTCCAGGGCTTTCCCAGAACCAAAGCAAATTCTAGATCAAACTCTTAAAAAGCAGGCTTAATCCAAGCAGTGGCTAACTTCTCTGAGTCCCAAGATGTCCATTCAACCATCATGATCTTTGGGACCGACTCTTGAACAGAATACAAAATGTAAGCCCCTTTATTCTTTCCTGCTCTAAAACCTCTCAAAGGGTACCTCTGCATGTGCTCTCTGATGGCAAAGGCTATTGTTTTGCATCTTTAGGTAAGAATCAGTATCTGTAGGTCCTCTGCTCCAATCAGCTATAAGGTCCTCTGGTCCACTTCCCTATTTTCTCATTCATTGCTTGGACCTTAGTCTTAGCACTGCCCTAATTCCAGCCCTCTGGACAATCATGTAACACCCCGGCCCCTTGATCCTTGATCTCAACTTCAGCTACCTACTTTCATTGCCACCCTTGATATCTCCAAATCTTAAACATCCTACTTTTTGACCTAAACCTATCTGTTCAGTTCTTATTATACTCACAATAAAACCTTTTGATTCATTAACACTAAGCTCTTGACTTCCATATAATTTCATTAGTCCCTCTTATTTTACTTCCCACTCAGCCTGTACCTTATCTATCAAACACTATCATCTCTCTGACCAATAAAAACCCTACTCTACACAGGTGCAGTGGTTTGTGCCTGTAATACTAGCACTCTTGGAAGGTCAAGAAACATCACATGTTCAAGCTCAGTCTGGGCAAATTAGTGACTTAGCAAGACCTTGTC